>JABUQX010038824.1:0-17500 GCA_015478945.1 Trachelipus rathkii
CTTATTCATACCAATATTTCATAGTTGGTGAAAACCGTTTAATAAAAAACTGATTTTTTTTAAATAAACTTTACTTTTCTTAAATTTTAATTACGACAATAAATCTATTTATGTTTATTTGGATGTGAAACTATTTGCAAAAATTATGTTAAATCTCAAAAATGAGTTTTTAACGGTATTTTGGGCTTAGTATAAAAAATAATTTTTATTGAAATGCAATTTCAAGAAATCTGAAAAGTGAATTTATTAATAGTTTAGAGGTCTTAAATTGACGTTTTTTAATGAATCAATATTTGTTTTTAATACCAAATATTTTATAGTTTTTGAAACCTTTTAATAAAAAAATTTAAACTTCTAAATTACGCTTTTTCAAAATTTTCACATTACAAGATTTAGAATCTCTTAAAAGTACGATTTTCATAAATTTTCAACATTTAAATATTTGGTAAATCTAAAATTGGTTTTACGGGATTTTCAGCATTGAAAAAATAATATGTTTCCTTGAAATGCAATTTCAAAAAAGCAGAAAAGCGAATTATTAATAGTTTTAGGCTTACAAATTGACATTTTTTAATGAAAATTTCTATTATTTTATATACTAATATTTCATAGTTGTGAAAACCTGGTTTAATAAAAAGAATTTAACTTCTAAAATACGATTTTTCTTAAATTTCACCATTACAATTTTGAATCTTAAAAGTAGCGATTTTCCTAAATTCAACATGCTGAAATTATTTCCGCGTAAAATCTGAAAATGAGTTTAACGTTCATTTCCACATTTTAAAAAAATAATGTGTTTCATTAAATGCTATTTCAAAAAAGCAAGAAAAGTGAATTTAATTAATAAGTTTTGGTGTCTTTAAATTGACGTTTTTAATAACATTTCAATATTTGTTTATAATAAATATATCATTAGTTGTGAAAAGCTGTCGCTGCTTTAATAACAAATTTTAACTTCATAATCACGCTTTGTCTTAATTTTCTACATTACCGAATTTTAGAAATCCTCCTAAAAGTACGATGTTTTTCCTAAATTCAACATTGAAGTTATTTGGTAAATCTTAAAATTGACGTTTTTTAACGGTCCATTTTCACCATTGAACAAAATAATGTGCTTTCATTCGAAATCAAATTTCAAAAAGCAAAAAAGAGAATTTGTTTATTTCGCTTAACGTGTCTGAAATTGACGTTTTTAATGAAATTTCAATATGTTTATATACCAAAATATTTCATTAGTTGTGAAACCTTTTTTAATAAATTTTAACTTCTAAATTACGCTTTTTCTTAAATCTTCACATTACGAATTTAGGAATTCAAACGACGTAACGATTTATTCTAAATTTCAACATTTGAATCTATTTGTAAATCTTAAAATTGAGTTTTTAACGGTATTCTCATTTGAAAAAATTAAAAATTGTTTCAAAGAAATGCAATTCAAAAAGCTGAAAAGTGAATTATTAATAGTTTTAGATGTTCTAAATTGACGTTTTTAATGAAAATTCAATATTGGTTTTTATAAAAATTTCATTAGGTGTGAAAACCAGTTTTTAATAACAAATTTTAACTTCTAAAATTACGCTTTTTCTTAAATTTTCACATTACAAATTTAGAACTCTTAAAAGTACGATTTTTCCTAAATTTCAACATTTGAAATTATTTGGTAAATCTTAAAATTGAGTTTTTAACGGGATTTTCAGCATTTGAAAAAATAATATGTTTCATTGAAATGCAAATTTTTCAAAAAGCAGAAAAGAGAATTCTATTAATAGTTTTAGCTGTCTTAATTGACCATTTTTAATGAAATTTCAATATTTGTTTTATATACCAAATAATTCATTAGTTGTGAAAACCTGTTTTAATAAAAAATTTTAACTTCTAAAATTCTTAAATTTTCACATACGAATTTAGAACTCTTAAAAAGTACGATTTTTCCTAAATTTCAACATTTGAAATTATTTGGTAAATCTTAAAATTGAGTTTTTAACAGGTTATTTTTCAGATTTGAAAAAATAATGGGTGTCATTGAAATGCAATTTCAAAAAAGCTGAAAAGTGAATTTAAATATTATTTTTTATATACCTATTTCAAATTGACGTTTTTTAATGAAATTTAATATTTGTTTTTATATACCAAATATTTCATTAGTTGTGAAAACCTGTTTTAATAAAAAATTTTAACTTCTAAAATTACGCTTTTTCTTAAAATTTTCACATTACAAATAGATGTGAAAATATTTGCTTAAAAGTACGATTGTTTCCTAAATTTCAACACATTTGAAATTATTGTTTAATTCTAAAATTGAGTTTCTAACTTTATATTTTCAGCATCTTGAAAACCGATAATGTTCTTCATTGAAAATCAATTTTTCAAAAAGCAGACAAGCCGAATTTTCATTTAATAGTTATAGGTTTCTTAAATTGACGTTTTATTTAGATGACAATTTCAAATTTTTTTAATACCAAATATTTCTTAGTTGTGGTAAAAACCTGTTTAATAAAAAAATTTAGCTTCTAAAATTACTTGCTTTTTCTTAAATTTTCACATTACAAATTTAGAACTCTTAAAAGTACGATTTTTCCTAAATTTCAACATTTGAAATTATTTGGGTATTCTTAAAATTGAGTTTTTACGGATTTCAGTATTTGAAAAATTAATGTGTTTCATGAAATGCAATTTTCCAAAAAGCAACAAACAATTTATTAATAGTTTCCTAGCGTGTCTTAAATGACATTTTTAATTTGAAGACATTCACACAAATAATATGTACCAAATATATTCATTAGTTGTTGAAAAACCTTGTTTTAATAAAAAATTATAACTTCTAAAATGACGCTTTTTCTTAAATGTAATTAAACAAATAGAAAAGTCTTAAAATTACGATTTTTCCTAAATTCAACATTTGAAATATTTGGTAAAATCTTACATTGAGTATTTAACGTTATTTGCATTTGAAAAATAATGTGTGTTCATTGAAATGCAATTTCAAAAAGCAGAACACTAAAATATTAATATTAGGTGTCTTAAAATGACGTTTTTAATGAAAATTTCAATATTTGTTTTATATACAAATATTTATTACGTGTGAAAACCTGTTTTAATAAAAAAATTAACTTCTAAAATTACGGCTTTTTCTTAAATTGTCACATACGAATTTAGAACCTCTTAAAAGTACGAATTTTCCAAAATTTCAACATTTGAAATTATTTGTTAAATCTTAAAATTGAGTTTTTAACGGTATTTTCAGCATGTGAAAAAATAATGTGTTTCATTGAAATGCAAATTTTCAAAAAGCCAGAAAAGTGAATTTATTAATAGATTTAAGTGTCTTAAATTGACGGTTTAATTTTAATGAAATTCGATATTTGTTTTTACCAGATATTTCATTAGTTTTGAAAAACCTGTTTAATAAAAAATTTTAACTTCTAAAATTACGCTTTTTCTTAAATTTTCACATTACAAATTCTCTTAAAAGTACGGATTTTTCCTAAATGTCAACATTTGAAATTATCTGTTTAATCTAAAAATTATTTCTTAACGGTATTTCAGCATTTTAAAAATGAATGTGTTTCATGGAAATGAAATTTCATAAGCTCAACAATTTTTTCATTAATAGTTATAGGTGTCTTTTTAAATGACGTTTTTAATGAAATTTCAATATTCTTTTTTTGTAATACCAAATATTTCATTAGGCGTTCTGAAAACCTGTTTAAATAAAAAAAATTAACTTCGAAAAATTACCTTTTTCTTAATTTCACATTACAAATTACATCTCTTATAAGTACATGTTGCATAATCTCAACATCTACAATTATTCCTGGTAAATCTTAAAATTGATGTTAACGGTATTTCCAGCATTTGAAAAATAATGTGTCATCAGTTACTATTACTAAAATCATTGATATTTTTATTTACTTAATAGTTCTGGTCTCTAAATTGACGTTTTTAATGAAATTTCAAATTTGTTTTTATAATACCAAATATTTCATTTAGTTGTGAAAACCTGTATTTAATATTTAATAAAATTCTTAATTCTATAATCACGTTTCTTAGAATTTACATTACAATTAAGAAATCTTAAAAGTACGATTTCTAAATTTCAACATTTGATTACTTTGGTAAATCTTAAAATGGAGAGTGTTTAACGGCTTATTTCGATCATTTGAAAATAATTGTGTTTTCATGAAATGCAATTTTCAAAAAGCAGAACAGAAGAATTTAAGTTTTACGTGTCTGTAAATTGACCGTTTTAATAAATTTCAATATTTTTTATAATAAACTGGTAATTCTTAGTTGTGAAAACCTGTGTTAATAAAAATTTAACTTCTTAAAATACGCGTTTTTCTTTAAATTTTACACATACAAATCAGGAACTCTTAAAGTCCGATTTTTCCAAATTCTCAACATTTGAAAAATTATTATTAAATCTCATAACTGAATATCTTAATATATTTTCAGCCATTTGAAAAAATAACTGTGTTTCATTAAATGCAATTTCAAAAAAGCAGGAAAAAATGGAGAATTATATTGTTACTTACGTGTCTTAAATCTGACGTTTTTTAATGAAATTTCAATATTTGTTTTTATATACCAAATATTTCATTAGTTGTGAAAACCTGTTCTAATAAAAAAATTTAACTTCTAAAATTACGCTTTTTCTTAAATTTTCACATTACAAATTTAGAACTCTTAAAAGTACGATTTTTCCTAAATTTCAACATTTGAAATTATTTGGTAAATCTTAAAATTGAGTTTTTTAACGGTATTTTCAGCATTTTGAAAAAATAATGTGTTTCATTGAAATGCAATTTCAAAAAGCAGAAAAGTGAATTTATTAATAGTTTTAGGTGTCTTAAATTGACGTTTTTTAATGAAATTTCAATATTTGTTTTTATATACCAAATATTTCATTAGTTTTGAAAACCTGCTTTAATAAAAAAATTTAACTTCTAAAATTACGCTTTTTCTTAAATTTTCACATTACAAATTTAGAACTCTTAAAAGTACGATTTTTCCTAAATTTCAACATTTGAAATTATTTGGTAAATCTTAAAATTGAGTTTTATTGAATTGTCAGCATTTGAAAAAATAATATGTTCTGCATGAAATGCAATTGTCCAAAAAGTATAAAAACAATTTATTAATAGTTTTAAGTGTCTTAAATTGACGTTTTTTAATGAAATTTCAATATTTGTTTTTATATACCAAATATTTCATTAGTTGTGAAAACCTGTTTTAATAAAAAATTTTAACTTCTTAAAATTACGCTTTTTCTTATAATTTTCACAGTACGAATTTAGAACCTTAAAAGTAGGATTTTTCCTAAAATTTCAACATTTGAAAATTATTTGGTAAATCTTAAAATTGAGTTTTTAACGGTATTTTCAGCATTTGAAAAAATAATGTGTTTCCATTGAAATGCAATTTTCAAAAACCCTGAAGTGAAATACTTAATATTTTAGATGTGCTAAATTGACGTTTTTGAATGAAATTTCAATATTTGTTTTTATATACCAAATATTTCATTAGTTGTGAAAACCTGTTTTAATAAAAAAATTTAACTTCTAAAATTACGCTTTTTCTTAAATTTTCACATTACAAATTTAGAACTCTTAAAAGTACGATTTTTCCTAAATTTCAACATTTTGAAATTATTTGGTAATTCTGTAAAATTGAGTTTTAACTTATTTGTCAGCATTGAAAAGATATGTGTTTCATTGAAGATGCAATTTCAAAAAAGCCAGACAGCGAATTCATTATATTTTAGTGTCTTCAATTTACATTTTTAATGATTTCAATATTTGTTTTTATATACCAAATATTTCATTAGTTGTGAAAACCTGTTTTAATAAAAAAATTTAACTTCTAAAATTACGCTTTTTCTTAAATTTTCACACTGTTCAAATATAGATTGCCTAAACAGTAGCACAGATTTTTCTATATCCCTCTAAGATGCTGAGCCCCGCTATAGTAAGGCATTAATGAGTTGTTGATAAGAATATTAAGATAAATAAAGTTACAGGATTCCGGAGGATTGAATCAATGTACATTAGAAGAGGTGATGAAGAGAACTTTAAAGTGACTCAGATATCCAGGAACACTGAAGCGTGATCAGATTTAGAATACGCCGTGCGTAGCAAAGATGAACAAAGGATGGACGCAAGAACAAGTCGGAGACTGATACGTGATCAATTGTTTCCGTTACCACTATGAGCCAAATGCCGGTATGCCCTTGTTGGGCACGTGCTGGAAGGCAGCTGCCACACACAATAGATTTCTTGATAGGTTATTACAATCGTCTAAAACAAATATTGGGAGTTACACAATACATTATGGCCAATGACGAATAGAATCCTCACACGAAAGATTGAAAAGGGTTCCACAAGCACCACTCAGGAACAGACAGCCCTTACGAAAAACAAAGTATAGAGGTGCTTAGCAAGAAGAAATGCACAGGAGATGGATAAGATGTTAAATGAAGCATGAAGATGGTAAATAGATTCTCGATAGGGATGAGGTGTACGGATGATGTTATACCAAGAGTGTACATACAGACAGTACCTTGGTAATGAGTCCCACAATGTGAGATGAGGGACCAACCTAGTAAGAGTATATATTAGGTCTTGTTCGTGGTACAACATTGATATGCTCTAGATTTACTGTATGTTATGCTAGTAATTTATTCGATCTGTAATACATAATCATAAATGATTTTAAGAATTATGTTTATTTGATTGACATGATAAATTTTTAAGTTTTTTAGTTACAGTTATTTACTATGTCAATGGTAATAGAAATTTAAAACAAATCTAACTTATAGTGTTATAGATTATAATTTAAAGAGGAAAAAGTAATAAAATACTGTTAAGACACGATTACTTAAAGGTAATTTTTTCCGTTAAACTTTCAGCCCTAGAATATTTTTAAGCCTCATTGAAAAAATTTATTATTATGATCTTAGCAGATTTAATCCTAACATAAATGTTTATGTAATTTATCATTCGCGTCTTATGTATAGTTAGGTTTATTGTTGATGACATGTTATTCTCTCTGTAAGTTTCATAAGGTATTGTTATGTTAACTATAGGATAGAGAAAACTTATCAGATTTGAATAATTGTTTTTGTCGAGGTTCCTATTAATAAATACCTTCAAACACTCATTGTTAAAGTCTGTAAAAAATAATACGTATTTGTACAAGTGAATAAATTAAGTTTGACTTAATTAACATGATAAAAAGTAGAATGTACAGAGATAAAAGGTAATGGATAAAAATTATAAGCACGAGATGTTTTTAATATTATTCAGCTTATATGCTTGAAATACAAAAAATAAACATAATGTTTTGTTATGTTTCAAAATTGTGATATATTACAAAATAACTTATTTTCTTAGTGCAATGTTTATACAAAACAAAAAGATATATTAAGCATATATTTAAGAATTCGCCATTGAATATAGAATCACGAATGAGAGGGGTAAATTATGAATTAACAGTTTTTGATTTATGTGATCTTTGTGAATTATTTGACATAATTTTTAATAAAAGGAATAAAAAGTTTAGTAGAAACCAAAATGTTTTTAATAATTATATGTTAGTGATTTCAATATAAAAAGAATATTGTGTTTTACATTATTGTTATTTAGTACTGATTCAAACTTTAAGAGTAGAGGAATAAGATAAATAAAGATGAATTTCAATATGCTTGGTAGTATGGTTAAATAGGGGAATTGGGTGTAATGCTTAAGATTGACTTTTTAATGAAATTTCAATTATGTGTTTTTATTTACCAAATATTTTACTAGTTGGGAAAACCCGTTTTAATAAAAAAATGTTAACTTTCTAAAATTACGCTTTTCTTAATTTTTCACATTAGAAATACTCTAAAAGAACTATTATTTTTCCTAAATTTCAACATTTAAAATTATTTGTGAAATAGGTATCTTAAAATTGCATTTTTTAATGAAGTTTCCACTAACATTTTGAAAAAATAAAATGTGTTCAATTTTCATCAATTTTCAAAATGAAGAAAATAGTGAATTCTATTAATAAGTTTCTGAGATGTCTAAATGACGTTTTTAACATGAAATTTTCAAAATATGTGTTTTTAAATACAAAACTATTTTGTGCATACAAAATTTTGTAAAACCTTGTTTTTAATAAAAAAATTGTAACTTTCTTCATCACGTCTTTTTCTATTAAATTTCACAGTTTACATACATAATTCATTTAATTTAAGGTAATTAAAAGATTTTCCG
This sequence comes from Trachelipus rathkii, assembly GCA_015478945.1. Taxonomy (NCBI): domain Eukaryota; kingdom Metazoa; phylum Arthropoda; class Malacostraca; order Isopoda; family Trachelipodidae; genus Trachelipus; species Trachelipus rathkii. The sequence goes on from JABUQX010038824.1 coordinate 8,256, forward strand.
TAAATTTCAACATTTGAATTAATTTGGTAAAAACTAAAAAATGAGTTCTTTTAAATCAGGCTATTGTTCAGCATTTTAAATAAAATAAGACTATGTGTTTTATTCGAGGGCTAACTTGCTATGTATGATCAAATATAATGCAAATATTACAGATAACTAAGTAGCAAAGTAAACAAAAAAAATATAAAAAGAACCCAATTATAGTAAAATACATTATGTATATAGATAAATAATAATTATACAATGCAAGTGTTTAATAAGACTATTGTCATTAATTTTGATATGACAATAGACTATGTGTTAAAATAACTATAGTAAAAAAATTTTTCTTATAAAGATTTATATAATAATAATTTTTATTTTAAATTGTAGAATTGTCGGAATATATTTCCAAAAAATTAATTACAGAATGGAATACTAAACAAGAATGATGTTACAAAATATTAATTACAACATCTATTATATTGATAAAATCTATAATTATAATCTGTAATATAAGATAAAAAAACTTTTTCGTTATGATAGCATAAAGAAATCAAAACAGTTAGTGACAGTTGTGATAATTATAAATTATATTGCGTCTCTAAGAAAATATAAAACATAAAAATTTGAAAAGATAGAATAAAAATATAAACAAAATTGTAAATACGATAATCATTTCTACTTATTAAAATAACGTGTGAAAAAATATATAATTGTTCATAAGGCTCTTACACAAAACTAGAATTTATGTGAATTAACGTATAAATAAAAGTTTGCCTAAATCTAACTCTATCATCAAGAATACAGAGACACATTATGAGAAAATAAGAGTTAGAAATAAAAATAATAAATTAAAAAAAATTTCAAAAAAAATAAATTAAAGAAAAAAAAAAAAAAAAGACTTAAAAATTGCATTTAATAAACGATTTTGATTCTAAGCCCATAATATATTAAACTTTGGCTTTGCAATGTGTTAGAAATATAATATAAATCAGGAAATATGTGTTTTAATTTAACAGAGGACCTGTGCGCATAAGAATTCATTCAGTCACCATAATATTTCAAATTCTAAAAAGCAGTATAAAATATCAAATAATAACTTTATAATATAATAATATACATTTAAAATTAGATTTGGTAATATATGTCTATATATAAACTTTGTATTAGTAATAATATATCATATAATAGTATTTTTTATATATAAAAATAATAAATATTATTCTATATATATATATATATTATAATATTATATAATATATTGATTATATATATATTATTTTATATATATTAATATATTAATCCAAAATAATTATCCGTCAGTTAGGAGGGTTTGTGCGTAAGAAGAAAAAAATCCTTTTAATTAAATAAAAAAAATATTGTCGGAATTTAACATTTGCTAAAATCGGAGATCACGCTATTAGATGTGTTGCGTGTAAGTTATTGTCAGTCTATTTACACGATTTTAGAATCTTGTTGAAGAAAGAAAGATTTTGGTGACCTAAAATTGATTCAACAATGTTAGTGGAAAATATATTAATTTGAAAATACATTATAAGATGGTTTGTCATGTGGAGATGAGAAATCCTTTGAAATAATGATAGATCGTTTGGGTTAAGATGGATGTTTCAGTGGTGGAGTGTGTGGGAATCGCCCGCCTTTAGGAAAAACCGAAGAAGTGAATTGAAGTAAGTAAAGGAAAATGCCTGAAGGAGAGAATGCGAGTTGGCAGAGGGCGAGAAGAAAGGATAATTGGGATATTGGATAGTGTGTTCTGGAGGCGGGGTATGGTTGTGCGCTACCTCAGGAGCAAGATGAACTCCACATTGACGAGGAACCCAATTAATGAGTGGTCCGCTCGTAGTTGTCCTCGTTTTAGAACGGAAGCTTCATATTGGTGCTGAATCGATGAGCTGTATTATAATAAGTAAATTGTTCTCTGTTAGTCATGAACAGACAGTGCATATTTTCAATTACAAAGACTAATAAGGCAAGATAAAAATGGACGAAGTTTTTAAGTGTATCTCAGGGAGCTCTATTCTTTTTGATTCGAGCTGCATAGTCAATGTCTTTAGCACTTTGAGCTTTGACTACTTTTATGATTTTGGTCATTATTGCCATTCGCACTCTAACCACGATCTTGGGGATGAAGGAATAAATAATTGGCGAATATTATATATTCGTATTATTATATATTATAACCAAATATATATGCATAGTGAGAACTCATTCACTCATGTTATTTTAATATAAATAAAATAAATTTATTATATAATAATCATATCTAAAATTATTTTGTTTAATTTCTATTCTTTATATAACTAACTTATCCACAATTTATACGTAATTATCAACTATTATATAGTAGAACTTACAATATATAAATAAATCAGTATCATATATTATCTCTAAATCAGTAATTTATTTTATTTACTAACCTATCATCAACTATTGAGAGCCGTCTTTATGAAGCGAACTAAAAGTATGAAAATGAAAAATATAATACATTCCTCTTGTCAAAACATGCATAATTACTTTTTAATCAAATGTTTATTTCCGCTAACGATCCGTTAAAATGGAAACTGTATCTGAAATTGAATAATTCAAAATCAGCACCTGTATTGCCCAGTGACGTCAATTCATTATGACGTCCAGTGATAGGGGGCAAGTTGGAAAGACTAGATGTGTTATATGGTTGTGTTATTAATTACTCTGAAGTGAGTCGAGGCATGTTATTGTGAATAAAAATTTATCATTATTATTAAATAAAGTTAGAAATAAAAAATATGATCTCGATACAGATGCAGTAAGGGTGTGTTTAAGAATAAAACCAATGGCTAGTTATTTTTGCCAACCTCCTGAATCAGAGAAAAAAACAATTTAGTAGCCATAGTTTTTGTTTCATATAAAAAATAATAAAACAGCCAGTAAGATAAAATTAACAATAAAGTTAGTTGTTTCTCTTCGTTTTTTTTCAATAAAGTTAGTTTGTGAGAATTTCAGCTTAGTCGTTTTTTAGTAAGAAAATTTAATTAAATTTTACAGTTATTAAGCAAAATATTTAAAATGCTCTAAATTTTGGAACAATTTACCATATAATATAGGTTCCAATCTTCCTTACAAATAGTTGATAAGTTCTTCTTCCTGATAGATAAATGCGTTGCTCTCTCTATAAATTTATATATTATAATAATGATATATTCCAAATTATTTAAATTATTAATCTGAAGGTCAATTTAATTCTATAATATTATTGTTTCTGTGCTGCTAAAAATATGTTTAATTTCTTAACTAACCTCGTTTTCAGCTTTCTTTATTCCACTCTATGATCATATAATTTGATTTTTGCACATTACAAAGTTAATTCACTCAGAATATATTTTACGATTAGATTATCTCTTTAAAATAGCCTAGAGTTGCCAATCTCCGTGTAAGATTCGTATGAGGAATTTTCAATAAAATAAAAGTATTTTCACCAAACACCACTATCTGTAATCGATATAGTTATAACGTATGTTGATATAATATATAACTTCATTTTGGAAAAAGTGATAGATACTTATTTAGTTGCAAATAATCTTAAGAAAGCTATTAAGAAAATTTTGCAAAACTTGCTCATATCTACGAGGCAGATATGACATATACCCTAGAGGAGAGTCTTTATAGCGTTTACAAGACATCAGAAGTCAGATGCGCCCAGGGCAGCCCTTATCATCCACTAATTGCTCAAATTTTACAAAAAAATGCCACTGATCACTTATTCATTCTATTGCAAATATTAAAGTTTACATTTAAAGTGAGAAGGATTAAATTCTATCTATAAGAATTTAAGAGAATTATGCTATTTGAATCCACTCACGCTGAAATCTGAGGCCGCCTTTATAACTGTCTGGATAGAAGGCAACAGCCTACAGTTGTCAGACTTCGTGAAAGATACGAATGAGGAATTTGAGTTAAGGGGCAAAGTTAACAATGTATATTTTGAAACTAATATTAAATAGATTAAATAGTAGAATAGTCGTAGCAAGTGAAGCTATTGAATGAAGGATCAGTTGATTATAAATAAACATGATGATTAACGAAAGCAGGGAAATAAAAAGAAAAGGAAACATCTAAGAATGGTGTGATCTGATGCTAAGAAGGTTTATTATTGTGTCGATCATATATAGATTAAGGAATTATAAATTTAGTACAATAATTAAAGAAAAGAAGGTTTTATATTTCGTTGTGAAATGGATCAAATAAAAATTGAAGGTATGAAGATAAATAGAAGAATCTTTCAATGAGTCTCTATCTCTTCATTAATGTCTTAATCTCGGTCCTCAATTCACTAAGTACGTCAATGTGTAAAGTAAAAAATAGTCAATACCAAAAGAGAGAAAATCTCAAAGAAGATTTCACATCTTTATGTATGTTGCATAAAACTATATGTTGCAAACATAGGTGAATCGATCAAGTAAGAGATAGTAAAATTATTTTTGAACTTCATAAATGTGCGTTTGTATACCTAACACAGGGTAGAAACACAGGAGAATGGAAAATCTTTATATATCAAATGAAAACACGAATACTTGAGCAAGGTAACATATATTAATACTTTTTTTTTTTTTACATGATACGACCACTCCCGGGCAATGCTCTAAAGAAAGGGAGGAGGGGTAAATTAGTACCAATTCGCTGCGGGCATATACTGTACGATCTTGAGAGGACCAAATAAATGATGTAATTTGTTGTAGTACAGTAAACCTTCCCTGTCCATGTGGACACGCAAAAGGTAGTTTGCAGCAGCAACGTTTGCAGACTCACGTTAGACTTTCGAACCGACGAAATCTGGAATCCTCATAGCGATTAAAGAAATGTTAAGCCTCCAAGAACACGACAGAAAAGATAGGATGAAGATCGCACCCGAAAGTGAATCAGAATCGGTTTCAGAAAAACAAGAATGATCAGTGGAAGACATTCTCTCCCCGAACGTCACCTTTCTCTTTATCATTTCCCTACTCTCACACAAACCACTCATTAAATACAATCTTCTCCAATCCCCACAGCCATACAAACCAGTTCGAAGACGACTCGCACACTGCTCCTCCTACCACTAGCAACGCAACTATGGAACCTATGGTAGAGTTATCAAGTACTCCATAGAAGAGCTACTCAGTGAACCTCGAGAAATACAGCGTATTGGTCGCCAGGAAGAACACGAGATGTTACGATAGATTTAATCCCTGTCAACTCCTAAAACTGACCTTATAAATAACCTCTCCCGGCCCTGCGGATCTGAGAAGAGAATTAGACTCATCCTGGTCACCATAAAAGCAGAATCTTCAAGTAGATACCCTGCTAAGAATTCTTCAAGGAGCACCCCGCACGAAGTGAAGTTAAGCGGAGCCTACGGCGGACCCTATCATCAAAGAATTCCTCTCCCCAGAGAAATCATCAACGATTAACAGAAAGAGATGGCCTTAAACCTATTCCCACGGTTAGAATGCCCCAAATCATCAGAGATGAAACGAAAAACAGCCCTTACAGACCGCCATAATTTGGTTTCTGGCCCGAGAGATCTACTCCAGAGTACCGAGAAGTCAAACAAGGATGAAGAACAGCGATACAAAAGCAGAGGAAAAGACAACACGGAGATATAGCGAAGACTCTGTAAACCTCCTCCTGTCAATTAAATTTGAAACACAATATTAGAGGTATCCAGACCTACTATTTGCCCCCGGTATAATTCAAAATACAATTTCTGATATATTTTTTTGTAAATTTAGGAGAAAATCTAGTTTTGAAAGATTTTATAGATTTTAAGACAACATTCTCAAATTCTGAAAGATTACACTTAAATTTTAAGTGATACACTTTTATTTTAAGAAGACTACTTAGATTTAAGAAAATTGAACACACATATGCATCCGCATCTGTTCATGTATTAGTTTGGATTAGATAAAAAGATCGACTCAAGTTTAAGTACATTATTGATAGAACGTCTGAGAAATTTAAAATACTTTAGTTTGTTGACTAACACAGTCACATCTGTTGGATGAAATCTAGAGATAGATTAAAATAACTTGTTTGTTGACTAAAGGTCACACAATTGATTAGTTCAATCCAATTTATACTTTGTTTATTTTTTTTTCATGCCAAAAAAATTTTAAAGAATACGTTTCACTCCAAAGGGGGGGGACAGCGCAATTTTTAACAAAATACTTAGAAAAAAAGAAAAATGGAAATTTTTCCTAAAAGAAAAAAAAAATAAGAAACTTACAATCAGTAATTAAATAAGAAACTTAATAAGTTAGAGAAACTTAAAATAGTAGTAAGTAAGTAAGTAATTTACTAATTAGAAATTAAGAAAGAATATTCTATAGTAACGTGTATTAACTGATTTTTTTCAAACAATTCTTTGATTAATATAATCACTTATTAAATAGTTTAGTACACAAATTATGGTACCGTTACTTAACTTAGTTTAGAGAGTTTAACTAACCAATCTTTAATTAAGGAATCACTTAGTTAAGAAAAGTCTACACTAACCCATTATACTTAAAAATCATTTAGTCTTAAACGTATTAAACTTTCCATACTAAATAAGATTAGCGATCCTTGTAAATTAATATTAAACAAAAGAAAAAAAATACAATACTCAATAATTAAAAATAATTTCAGAAACTGAAGTTCGGAGAAATGATCCTTGTTCTACTGCCACCATCCTACAACAGACATTCGAATATTCTAAGTGAAGAAAATGAAGAAACAAAGATTTTGCCTGGTTTAGTTTTATATCGCACCGGTGAAGTAAGTTTCATAGAGATATATAGATCTAATCCATTCATAGAATGATCCCACATGACATCAAAGAAACAATCATCCAAAATAACCAAGCTACGTGAATAATATTAAAGATCTCATCTTACCAACGTTCGAAGCCAAATTTCTGAATGTTTCAACCAGTCAAAGGGCTCATCAATGGGAATTAATATTATGAAACATTCGGTAAAAGTCTAATGCCAAAATTGAATAAAGTAACGCTGATTAACCTTGGTCTACGGGCACGATCAAAAAAGAACGAGCTGCTTTGAGTTCAGGAGGAGACCTCCTCAACTTCTTTTGGTACTGCTCAGATATAACAAGTAAAGCCCTTAGAAAGAAATTAACATTTAGGAAATACCTTCACCAAAAAATTTACTCATAAAACGAATTTGAAAGAACAGTAAGGCAACACTCAACTTTGTAAACTTTAGGGATAGCTTACGAAATTAATTGAATTCCATCAACGGGATCTAGATGCTACTCATAACATATCAACAAATGAGGAAAGTATCCGGCATTCATAAATTCTAATCGAACAAGCTTTAACTAGTATATCAGCGATATATACAAATTGTGATAACCTCACTACAATTGCTAAAAACAAAATACAACTCCCAACTTTTTTCTCTCAATATCCTTCTTACTTTCAATACAGATCACAATGAACAAAGAGACTAAACTAACACAAACGTTATACCCCTACGAAACAAAACAAGCAATCCTTTTAACTACCTTGGACCTATTCCAATCTGCACTGCCTTATACTAATACTGTAATACTTTATTCAGTGGAGAAAATATCACTTCTATAAGCTATTATACTTTCTACCATTCTCCTTTAAATCAATCTTTAAGTTCGAGTTATACATATACCCAAACAACACTTCTTTGTAATATGGCAACGGAAATACCACTTATTAGAAATCGGCACATCATTTTGTCGACATTTATGCCAACTACATTGTCCCTCAATGCCCAAGTAATTAGCTCTATGATGATCAGTTGTCTCATTAGCACTCATCTAAATTTTACCAATGATTTTCACATTGCCTAATTCGTAAGAAACACAATCTAGCAACCTACTGTCACTAACTAGTACACTACTCTTATTTCTTTTCAGAAAAAACCAGGCTTCAATTCATTGAGAAACCAACTCATCCACATGTCCATGAATATGTCTCACTCTTCCTAATGGCTTCTTTCATTATCTTCTAAGTTTCATTAAGAATCCGATCACTTGAAGAAACATAACACTTTCTTCTCATATCTCATTTGATATGTTACTTTAACTTCCTATCGCAATGTTGCTTTACACCTAATCCCTCGTACTATTTCCTTATTCAAGCTCTGAAAGAAATCCATTGGAACCAAAAGACCTAAATCAATTGATCAATCCAAGATGCATCCTTTCACCCCAGTAATTTTCCGCCAATCAAATTCAATCCCATAACATCGGAGGATGAGGGGAACCTCACGGAACCATCTTTCCTAGCCGTTCTTGTCATCGCCGTACTCTTTTGGACAAAAGACATACATTGTAGAGTGCTAATACCAGAGGTATCGAATCCAACTGAAAGCATCCCACTTCAGGCCATTCCAACACCTAACATTCGAATCCAACTAGCGCCTGAAGATACACCTCCGGATAACGCGGTCCAGATCAGATCTCTGTCCCGTTCTCCAACTCCAGCCCATCGGTTGTCCCTTCTTCCTCGACCTCCTATGCCTCTTCCTAACACTCGAGCTAAGACTTCTGCTGAAAGCACATGAACTATTTCAATTGAAATATCCTTAAAGAAGCTTTATAAAAATGGGGGGTCCTTTTCGGGAATAAAGAATATATATATAATAATATATATATATACACTTTATCAGAACAAATCAAACGTACTTGTTCCATTCAAAAGTACTAAAATTGCGATCCAAAAAGTTTGCAAATTATGAATAATAGCACGTAACAGTAACCGCAACTTTTGCTCTTCAACTGAACTAAATTTACATGTCTCGTTTGATATTCATACTCCCGCCTTATCTAGGCACCCCGCTCTATTCCTTTCGCTTAGAGAAGCTAGTAAATTCTGGCGTTGTAATCAGCTTAACGCATTCTGAAAGTGATAAGTGAAATAAATGGTGGCGTCGACAAGTGTAATAACTGCATATAAACGTAATAATTAATATAATAGTATATATATAAATAATCATAATAATATATATATATAGTATATAATATGATATAGATATATATTAAGATTAAGAAGATAAAACTATAGATACCATAGAAGATCACAAATTAAAGTTTCGCAAAGATCAGAAATTAAGTTAAAAAAATGACTAGTTTATTTTCGCTTTGTGATCTTTTAAAATATAATATAAGCATATGCCTTTATGTATAGTTATAATATAAATATCGATACATTTATTAATTATATATGAGTATATAAATATTATATATAATTA
>JABUQX010038824.1:22500-32902 GCA_015478945.1 Trachelipus rathkii
GAGTCAGTAGAGTGTGGACAATTGTATATCATTATTATATATAGTTTTTACAGTTCCTCGTTAAATATATATAACTCACAGACATTCAACAATGTATTCCTTATTCCTGTAGCTATTGTAGTATATTGTTTTAGAGTATATTATAGAATATATATTAACAATATAATAATTATATATATATATTAAATATAGAATATATATATAAGTATTACATATATATTAATAATATATATTATATATTAATAACTTTATATATATAATTTATTAATATATTATATATAATAATAATATTAAATATATATATTAATTATGTAAAGGTATTACTAACTAGCATGTAGGAAGGGCAATCAGCGATCGGGAACTAAGAGGGGGAAGAGCGTATTTCCCCATGACCACCGTAGGGAGATGTGGCCGCAAAACACACACTGGTCGACATAAATCTTCATATTTATATTTATAAATACGAGGGGTTGCCTGAACACTCCGGAGGGGAGCAAAATCAACTTCCATCTAAAGTTCCCGAAGGCCGAGAGACCGACTCCTGCCATCTTTGCTATACCCTTGGGTATTCGTTAGTTAAAAAAAAACAAATAACAACAACAATACTAGAAAGTCTATTGTGTTTTAACGACTAACGCTAAAAATTCTCTCAACTACGTTCTTCTACTCATCATTACTATAAATATACAATATTTTTTTTTTTTTTTTTTTTTTTTTTTTTTTTTTTTTTTACCAAATCGTCCAATGCGAAGATGGGTATCGAATTTTTTGCACATTATTGCATCTAAATAGTATTGTATTTCATTTTTTTTTACGCAAGTAATATATTATTACATGGTCTCACATAACCTCCTGTTATTTATATTGCATTCTTGGAGAAAATCTAAATAAAGCCATATTCGTTCCTGTTATTTAAAAAATTCGTCAGGTTTCATCTACGGTCTAAGCTACGCCAGTATGCTGCTTTGGCTAACACTATCCTAAACTAACAACAGTCATAATATAATATAAGTTTAAAAGAAGAATTTTAAATTCGATGTGGATTTTAAAAAAAATGCGAAAAGAAGTCTTTTTTATAAGTTTAAAAAAATAATTAATGTTATAGAAGGGAATAAAATGTATTCTCCCTCTAAAATAATAAATTTCGGAATATAAATTCCCAAAGCTTTTTCGGAAAATACGGAATTAAGCTATATATATTAATAATAATATAATATATTAACTATTATATATATATATCATATATATAATATATATATTGTATTTATAATTTATCTATTATTAATATATTGCAACTTATTAAAATATTATTATGCTAAATAAACTGTAAGAACATAAAAATAAAACTTATTATCTCAATTTATATAAATTATCAAATAATTTGGTGAAAAAAATATTTATAGTCCTTCAGGGAAACGATAAATAATTTAACATTTTTTACAAATAAAATAGATAAAATGTAGTTATAATAAATAAAATGATTTGTCCTTGAAGAAAGGGTGCGTTTCTCTGAGTCATGAAATTTTAGGTTAAGTGTTTACAATCTTTGTTTAAATTTTTCATGTCTAGGGTAAACAAAAAAATTAATAAATCTCTACTGATTTTACTAAAAGTGAAGCAGTTAAAGTTTGAATTTACTTTCCTTTTATAATATATATAGTTATATATATTATATATAGATAATATTATATATATAGTTATTATATAATATATATAATATATATATATATATATAGATATATATATATATATATTAAATATATATCATTATATATGAATATATATACTATATAATTATATATATATATATAATATAATATATATTATATATAATATAATATATATATATATAATAGTAAAATTATAATATATATAACTATATATATATATATATAATATATATTAAGGCCAAGTAAAGGAGTGATAGCTAAAATTTTTTGTACTATTTTGGTACTTTATTAAACTTTTTCCAGTTTAATAATATTTATTCTTTTTAAGGGCTAATCCAGAAAAGGGCCTAGATAATTATCTCGAAAAAGTATACACTTACAGAAAACCATTACATATTTGGAATACGTATAAAGGCTATTACCAAATTAAATATATTAGTAGATATATATTATATTTATATATATATATATATATATAATATATATTATAAATATTATATATAATATATATAATAATTCATATATATTATATATATATATATATATATATATATAGTATATATATATCAGCTTGGGTTCAAGTAACATAGTACTTGATTGTAACTTCCTATGTAATTTGAATTAGTAATCATATATATGTATTCAAATAAATAAACAAATAACAATACTAACAGTTATCTAAATTTTTATATCGTATATATTTATTTATAATATTTAATACATATTATATAAACTTTATAAATATATATATATATTCTATATATATATATATATTATATTATATATATAATATATATATATATAATAAATATATCATACAGTATATATAATATATATATATATATATATATATATATATAATATAATATATATAATATATATAATTAATATATATATATTATTATAATATATATAATAATCATATAATATATAATAATTATCACCTTTTTTTCCCAAGACTGGGGTTAAGGTGCGACTTAAAACAAAAAGTAGTAAAAGAATATGAACACAATGAAAGAAAGCCCAGCTTACCTGTTATCCACATAATCCTTCTATACTATAGTGAAACTCGCCGTCATCAAAAATCCACTCAAGCTTCAAGGACCGCGACGGACCTCATATGCATCTCGCACTGTGGGTTCCATCTTTGGCCGTGGGCTACAACCATACACCCTCAAAAACCCTGCCTTCACTCCTATTGTCACTTCTTCTCGCCTCGCCAAACTCACATTTCACTCTTCAGACATACTTTTGCTAAATCAATATCCACTTTTCTTATCGGTCTACCCAAGCCAATCGATTCCGATACACTCAACTATACATCCGCTTTCAAACAAATCCGACTATATCCTCTTTTCACATGACCAAACATACTCAACGTACTTCATTTATTCCTCATTTATCCTTGTCACACCATAACAACTCTTATTACTTATCATTTTTATCAATTTCTCACAACCATAACATGCCTAAGTTCCATCTGAACACACGTACTTTAGATCTAAACTCTTATTCCAGACATCAGTCTCACTGCTACATTAAACACAAGTAACACATACCTCATAAACCCTACGCGACCAAACTTAGTCTCTTACAATACCAGGATTTAACTTGCACACACCTTCTGCAATTCAACACTTTCCTACACACCTCATAGCATCATCCGTCCCTTTTCGTCCAACATATTATATCCTAAAATTATTAATACTCAGTCACTTTCCAGCTGCTACCATCTAGCATATTCACAACCGATGATGTCACCTCAAACTAACCTTACTCTCATCTACGTTTAACTTTAAACCCCCTTTTACAACCCTACCAACCCTCTCCTACCAACCTCCTCAAACTCTTTCAGATTCACCGCACAAAACAATATTATATATATATTATATCTGCCTAATATATATATATATAATATATAAATATATATAAATATATTATATATATATATATAATATATATATACTATATATATATATATAAATATATATATAATATAATAATATATATATTTATATAATTATATTATATTATATATATATAATATAAATATATAATATAAAATAATAATAGTATATATAATATATATATATTATAGAATATATATATATATATAATATATAATAATATATATATATATTAATATATATAATATATATTTAATATATTTATATATATATAATAAATACTTTATATATAAATAATATATTATCATATATATATAACATACATATATACTTATATGAATATATTACGTATTATTATATAATATAATAATATATATTATATATATAAATATATATATATATATATATATTAACTATATAATTATATAATATAATATAATATTAATATATTATAATATATATATTATCTATCATATATATAATATATATATATATATAATATAAATTAACTAATATATATATATAGGCGAGATGGTATTGATTGGATTTGGAAGTTTACAGAAAAAGCGTTTATGATGTGTTCGAGGGCTTGAGAAGCAATAATTAGTACCTTATAGTAAGGTAAGAGAGATACAGTACGAATATTATAGGAATTATTCTTGAGTGCATTGTAGGGAGATAATTCTGGCTATTTTTGTGAAACAGAGTCCTCGATGACTGAATAACTGATTTGGTGAGAAGAATAAAGTGCACTAGAAGTGGTAGAGATTGGATCAAAACTTACACTTGAAACAATGATGGATAATGAGGAGAGAGAATAAATTGCATTAGAATTATGGATTTGCAACAGCGTATAATAGGATATAGGGAAGCTCTATGCAGGTGTTAGTGATATGGGTCGGTGGTAACTTCTGAATGAATCAAAGTATGTATACGATATTTAGGTGTGTATAAAATAAATAGAGTCGAAAGTGATTAGTTAATATTAATAGCGAGTGAGACAGGGATGTGCTTATGTCTCCTTGGCGATCCAATTCGTATATGGAATGGTTTGAAAGAATTAAGGTAGGGGTCACCAGGATACAAGTGTAGAATGATGGAAATTGCAGCAAGAATGGAAGTTCTCCTATTAACTATATCTGGACGATAGTCTTGTGTTGCGAATCTGAAGAGAGTTTTAGGGATGGTAGAGAGATTTGGTAGGTTGTGTAAAGAGGTTTTTGAAAGTAAACTAGATAAGAGTTAAAGTTATGTTGTGAGTGAGGACAGTCCTTCGGTGTGAAGTATGTTAGATGGTGAGCAGCTAAACAAGTGTCTGATTTACATATTTAGGATATATGTTGACATGAAAAGAGCGGATAATGTCAGTGTATTCTAAAGTTGTGATGCACTAAGGGTGTCTGTGCAATAAATCGTTGGTGGATGTAAAGGGGACTAGGTCCTTCGATTCTTAGAGTCATACTAGGGTATTGTGACCTTTCATGTATAATTAGTTGATAGTCTGGAATAAGATATAGAAATAAGTACATGTTCAGATGAATTAGTGATGTTTAGGTTGAAAAGAAATGAAAATGAAATGTATTAGAGAGTTGTTTTGTGTGGAGAATGGGGTAAATAGAAGAAATGAAAGTACGTTGAGATTTGTCATTGAAAAGGATGGATATAGTCGTCGTGTTTAATACGGGATGTAAGTGGTGAGTTGTTGGGAATCGACCAGATGGGAAACCGAAGAAAAAGTGTATGAGTCAAAAGGAAGCCTGAGAGAGAAATGTAAGTTTGACAGAGGCGAGAAGGTCTAGTAGTAGGGCGGGGATATTGCACACCGCCCTTGCCGCCTGACCTTTACCTGCCTTGACTTTTCTGACCGGACCTTTTTTGACCTTGACCTTTTTTGGCCTTGACCTTTTTGGGCCTTGATCCTTTTTGGCAACCTGAATTTTTTTGAGAAACCCAAATTTTTGAGAAACCCAATTTTTGAAACCCAAGTTTTTTGAGAACCCTAATTTTTGCAACCTTGAAGAAGGGTTGCGCCCCAAACGGTGCGCAGCAACCGTTGTACGTGTCCCACTATTTTTTGAAAACCCAATTTTTGAGAACTAATTTTGTCGACCAAACCCTTTGGTCTTCCATGGGTCAATTTGGCCCACCCTAATTTGGCCACCTTTAGGGGCTTAGCCCTATCTTTTGATGTCTTGACATTGATATTTCGGTCACATCTACACACGCGCGCGCACTTACACACACACACACACAACAACTACCACACACACAACATCTACCTACACCTAGCCTACACCCAGCATACGAAGCCTACCCCAGCCTCCATATAGCCTACACTCAGCCTGCACATAGCCTACACCTAACCTCCACCCAGTCTTCACCTAGCCTACACCTACCACCTACACCTAGACTCCGCCAACCATTCACAATAGCCTACACCTACACTAACCATAGAACTCCACCAGCTTCAGCCATAGCGACACCTATACCTATCCTACAGTGCCCTACAACTTTGATAGTTCAATCTTTTATGGCTCAACTTGATGACGTTCACTTTTGTTGCATCTATATTGATGATCACTTTTTGAATGACTCAGATTTATTGATGGTTCAACTTTGATGCGTCCCAATCACCGTAAGAAGTATCTAGGAGTGTTCTATTAGTGTTCTAAGTGTGCCAGGTGAGTGCCAAGTAGGTGCCAATGAGTGCCAATGAGATGCCAACTTATTTCCAAGTTAGAGTGCATATGAGGCATGAGTGCCACATAGTGCGAGTGGTGCCACATAGGCCAACTGAGGCCACTTTTTCAAGCCTTTTCTCCCTCCCCTGACCCGAGAGTAACCTCAATATGGTGTCCTACCCTAGTATAAGGTTATGAAGAAATCGATTGTGTATAATTCTAAGTCAGATCTTTTCCCTACTATGAATTTAGTATTTTCCTAAACACTTTATAGCACATAGAATATATATCTAAAGAGTTACACATTTAGGGAAGTGAACGCAAACGTTTCTGAATCGCGACGCAGGTGATCCCCGCCGCGAAACCGCCGCGTGCCGCAGGCGCAATATTACCGCGTAATACGCCGCGCGTGCGCCGCACGCAATATTTTCCGCTAACGCCGCGCGTGGGCCGCAACAATTTACACGCAAATCAAATAAAATAGAATATTTATATGTAAACCTTATTCAAAGAATTCATTTCCACAAAATACTTATTATGAGCATCATTTATATAAATATATGTACTAAAATAAATAGTATTATTTAACCTGAAACTATAAATCAATATAATCAAGTAAGTTTTACTTTACGACCTAAGGTAATTAGTTATGCTTTGTTTACGTTTTGACTGCTTTAACTCATATGCTTTATGCTTTAACTCATATATTTAACATACATACCTTAAAGCAGTAAATCATAATCAATACAGGTGTTATTACTAACACCCTAAGGGAATAGTTAGTTTTGTTTACTGTTTACTGCTTAACTCAATCTGTTACTGCTTTAACTCATGATTTACTTTACATACCTTAAAGCAGTAATCAGTAAATCAATAGAGGTGTTAACCAAACAACTAAGGGATTAGTATGCTTTTGTTTTTACTTTTTCTAATAAAACTCACTGCTTACTGCTTTAACTCATATGTTTTTACTGCTTTAACTTTTAACTCATGTTTTACTGTTTAACTCATATTGTTTTACTGTTTACTGTTAACTCTCTGCTTTTATGCTTTAACTCATATATTTTTAACATTATATTTTATTTTGTTATTATACTTTTACTTATTTTTCTTATTATTTTATTATTTTTTTTGCTTAATACTTTTATTTAAAAATTGTAATTAAGAAAGTAACGGTGATGATATGAATAAACATTTTTATTTAATAAATTGTACGAAAATTTTATTAAAAACATATACTTTAAAATGCTTACCACTTTAATTAATCTCTTATTCATTATCACTTACGATATGGATTGAGAATTTACGTTCCGAGTCCGCTACATGTCTTTGTAGCTAGGGCTGACAGCTGTGTAAAACCTTTCTATAAAATATTTTAAAGGAAAGGAGATTTTTGAGCAAGACCTGTAAATAGTATGGTTTACTATGTTACAGGAAAATTAAAGAATTAAAGATGTTACTTCAATTTCATGAAGGCATATACCGATATTAGATGTTGGAAACAATATACATGCCACAAAATATTGTATTAGATGATTTAATGCACAAATTTAATTTGGAAATAGCAGAAGCGTCCACAGTTTATTCTCACCATCATCTCGGTGTTTTTCATAACAGAATATTATTTCATTCCAAAGCAAGCATATCGATGTTATCTATTAAACACGCAGTATTACTGTGTTGGAACAGAGAAGAACATGATCAAACTTAATGTATGGCAAACTCAACATTTTCCCCTTCAAAGGATAGAGTTCTTAAATTATATAAGAGTTGACTCGATCCCCCACGTTAATTTGATGTGTCAATCACCCAAAAACAAGCACAGATGTTGTCCGTACCAACATTCTTCCTATGAGATAGGGCGCGGGGGGGCGGGGGGGGGGGGGGGGGGGGGGGGTGTAATACATACCTGAATAGAGTGCTCTAGTTGCAAAGTATTTACCTCTAATAAAAAAATTTAAAAAGTTAAAAACCTTACTGAAAAACGTAAACATACTTAGTAGGATGAAAATTATACAGTGTGTATGTATCTGTAATCTTATAAAAGGCATGCTTCCTTAAACAAGATCCTCAAGCAAGGTAACTACGTCTTATAAGAAACATCTATAAAAACTCTCCTCAACATAAAAATCTGAAAAATAAAAAGAAGTTACAACAGAGAGGAGGAGTATTCATGCCATTACCCTTCTCCGTTATAGCTCCACTCGATAAATCTAAGCTGGTGTCCCCATAGAGAAGAGGTTGCTGTACCTTCCATATAATGAAGTATAGAATAATGAAGTATATCATACAGCAAGCTACAGAATTCATTAGCGATCATCATTCACAACTCTAATAAGTCAATTATTGCCGCCCGCCAGCAAAACCACAATCCACAGCCCTATATACGCAATATAAGCTAATGCATCGACATTACACGCTCTCTCTCACACAACACAGTTGCACCACAGAATCCTTATATTGTAACGACTCATTATCTTCTTCAGTCACCTCTACCTCACAGCTATATGATCCTAAAAGTGAACAATACAAATTACGAAACAAATTGTATATTGTTATTCATGAAATAATTATTCAGAGTGAACAATCATGAGAAACCATCTTATACAAATGCATACAAAAATTGATAGATATTAAAGACTTGCATCTACATCCATCACTACGTAACCCGCTACCCGATGATGTAGATATACCTAATGAAGTAAAACTTGAAGTGAAAAATGAAGATAAATTTAAAAAATATCCTAGAGGAGAGCTTACCTATTAGAGTGCGTAAATAAGGAATAGCTTATATAATATGTTAAAAAGAACAATTAATTTGAATGAAGCAGGCAAGATTGTAATAGATGATCTAAAAACGTTATAAGGAATCAAATAATGGAAATTATGTAGCTGATCTCTCACGTAACTGCAGAAAGGCCTTGTAAGGAGGAAGAAGATCAAACAAGAAACTCAGAACTATAATATTTCCAAATTTAATCTAAATACCACGATTAGCAACTTAGATAATATTCCATTACGCCAGACCTGATCAAAATCCCGTATCTCTTACTCTTCAGGATAAAATTAAAACGTGTTACGATAGAAGAATAAGAAAACACCTTATAATAATACTAATTGTATTAATATCGTAATTATGTACTATCATATATATATTCATATTTGTTGTATTCTTGTTAACAATAAATTATGCTTATTGACGCTTGGTCTTTAAAGCTCGGAATTATATTACATTTTTGTCCAAATATATATATAATAATTATATAATATGTTTATATATTATATAAATTATATATATAATATATATATATTAATAATATATATATTATATATGGTTTACATTGGGTCAGTAGCAACATGGAGGCAAAGGAGTAGTTGATTAAGTAATTGCAACTTCAATCTGAGGGAACCAATAGTTTTGGGGGTTTCACTAGGTTTTCTTTAAGGTATCCTACTATATTGAGAAAAAAAGTTAAAAGCAGTTTAAGAAAGGGTGGGAACAAGGGAAGGGCCCCAATTTTTTAACCTCTACATAAAACTGTAAGAAAAAAATTCCTTTATTTAATATATTTTAAAAGTTAAATATTTTATAGGTTTGTATTTTGCTGTCGTTAATATAAATAGTTTAAATGATGATTAAAGCATTTTTTACAATAATGACAGTAGAGCAATTTTCCTAATGAAACCCTTAAAAGATAAAAGATCAGCTACAGTTTCCGCTGCAGTACCTGAAATTATAGAGGATGAGCAGAGAGCCACTAAATCATTTTGGACAGATTCAGGAATGGAATTCAAGGGTCGAGAGTTTCAGGAACTGACTTGGGAATATGGTATAAGCTATTACAATACATTTTCCGTAAACAAAGCAGCTATAGTTAAAAGAGTCCAGCGTACTATTAAAAGCGCATCATAGGGTATTTTACTAAAAATGAATACTTTTAATTATTGATATACTGGACGATCTAGCTCATTTTATAAAGTCTACATAGAACTAAAAGACAACGCCTTTGAAATGTCAAAAACTAAGAGGACGTAGAACACAATGTGAAAAAGAAAACAAAAATAAAAGATATTCAGGAATAAAGTAATATGATTATGTAAGAGTATCGAAAGAAGAAAAGATAGAAAAGATTGATAAAGAACA
>JABUQX010038825.1:0-15000 GCA_015478945.1 Trachelipus rathkii
TATATATATTATATATACTAAATTAATTATATATATAATATATATATAATATTAATTATAATATATATATTAATATATATTAATGGGAAAAGATTTACACATTACCAACGGAGCTTCGAATTATCTGAGTATGTATAAAGAATAAATACCTTGAAGTATCCGCGTAGACTGATATACTTAGTATCAATAGTCCAACAGTCAGAACTACTTCATGGTCACGTTTGACTGTGACGTAAGAAGTTGCGTACTTTTTATATACGCTTTACCGTTATACATATATAATATATTATAATAATATTATAGTATATATTAATATATTTATTAATATATTAATATTATATAATAATAATATATTATATATATGATGATATAATATATATACTATATATATATATTATATAATATATATATTTAATGTATATATATATATATAATATTAAATTAATAAATATTATTATATATTATATAAGTATATATAATATATTATATATATATATAATATATATATATATAATATAGTAATATATATATATTAATAATATATATATATTAATATTATTATATATATTATATATATAAATAAGGAGTGGAAAACATACAGAATTAATAATAATATATGTAAAATTAATATATTATATAAAATCTCCAAAACAATTAAATAACATTGTAAGATAATTGTATCTTATTAATACACACAAATGGTATATGAGAGAGAATGTATATTACTCACGGAGAGTGTGTAAAGCTAGAGAATACAGTAAATGTTAGCCGATATAGAATTGATCTTCCCATAATAACTCATTTTATGGGATCTGGTTTTAATATACTTTAGATATATTATTTTGGTATAATTATGTTTTACGTATACTTATATGGCGCGAGAGTACCCAAAAACAGAGAGATAAGTCAATATCTCTTCCCGTATAATCAGCGACTATGCACGTGGTCTAACACTACGACTCAATGTATGTAGGTCTGGAATCTACGGTGGGGATATCTATATACCGCACAAAATCCTTCGTTCCGAGGGGATGGTTCTCCACCGAACCTCCCATATCATTGCACTTTTTTGAGTCTTTATGGGTGTATGTGCAGGAGGTGATTCTTCCGAACACCTATCCCCTTACTCAGAGGTATTGAATACGTCCCCCCCTCCACGTCCCTCAATCGGCTACGAAGCCACCCCTAAATAAAGGGTAAATACTCCATTTTTAAGGGGGCTTACGTTGACGTCACTGGTGCGCGGTATAAAGTTATAACCCTAATAACTTTAACTGATCGTTCACAGTGCTGTAAAACTAGCCCCTAAACTTTTACTGATAGACTGTTAGCTATTATATATATAGACTGTTACTCTGAAAAGTATAAATAATATAAGTATTGACTACTTATTTATATGTTAAGTATATATATATTATAATAGTTTGGCAATATTTAATTTATATATTATAAGTAAATATATATAATATATATATATAATAAATATTATATATATATATATATATATATATATATGATATAATATTATATATATATATTAATATTATATTATATAATGATATTATAATTAATAATAATATAATAATATAATTAAATATATATAAAATATATATATAATATATTATATATATATAAATGATAATAATATATACTATTTTATATAAACTATTATATATAATAATTAAATATATATTGCTCATCATATCTTTATATACTATATTTTCTACTTGTATAAATATATTAAATATAATATAATTATTATATATATATATTAATATATAATATATTATACGTAATATAATAGTAATGATCTTGGCTATAATAAAAAATTATATAACAATTATACAATATAGTCAAAATAAAATAGTTATAATAATAAATTTTCTCAAAATTCTATTGTGATACTCTAATTATTTTGAAGTAATATTATTTAAATAACATTTCCTCTTCTAATCTTTGCTTGTATTATTGCAGATAAAACCATATTGAGCAATTAAAATGAGACTTTCAAAATAATATTATAATATTATTTCTTCTGCTTATAAAATATTCATTTTTGTATAAAAAAAAAACAGAATTCTTATTTGGTCATTTAAAATATATTTACAGATAAAATTACAATTAATTTGCTAAATAATAATTTTATCCATTCTTTTATCATTTAATATATGACTTAACTTCATGTCAATGTAGTCATAGTTTTATTACAATATTCTGCAATAATAAGAGTTTAAGATATTATTCAATAACACTATATTCAATATAACACACACGAACATTAATATATAATATATAATTATAATATAATATATATATATAGTATAATATATAATATATATATATATATAATATATATTTAATATATATATAAGCAATTGGTTTACATATATTTATATGTTAATAATTTATATTTATTCAAGGATCTTGACCCGTAGGATACTTTACCTTAACAAAACTTTTTATCAAAGATAACTTTTAGTTTAATATAGATATAATAGATTAAGAATAATTTATAGTAAATCTATTATATCAAATAATGTTTATTTATTAATTAAAGCAAGTTATAAATTATTACCCGTCATAATTCATGGTAAAATACGCAGTCAGATCAGAAAAGTAGTAATTAAAAAAATATACACTTATATATTATATATATATATATATATAATACTTACGTCATAAACACCACGTTTACAGTCAATTAGACGTCACGTACATATCAATTATTCAGCTATACGTTAATAGAATTCGAGTAAGCTTACCGTTTATAAATATATCACATTAAGGCAATATAATATATAATATATGTTAATATATATATATATTATGATATATATTAATATATAATATATATATATATATATATATATATATAGTAATATTAATAATATAATATATCAATTATATTAATTAATATATATTATATATATATATATTATATTTATTATAATAATATATATATATAATATTAAATATATATATAGATAATATATATATATATATTAATAATATATATATATATATTATTAATATAATTATATATATATATAGTATTAAATATATATATATATATAATATAGGATAATACATCTATATCCTCTATTTAAATAGAGATATTACATATAAAATAATATTCGATTTGCGAATATCGCTCAATAATACTTAAATCGTGCTAGCCCATTAGCACTGTGACTTTGTTTATAACTTAATACTTCACCAATAAAAATGAAAGATAAGAAAAAGTATATCAGCCGCAAATTTTGATACTATTAAGTATATATATGTTAATTATTTTATATTTAATTATATTATTGTTATATTTAATTATTTTTTATAATTATTTATATTTATCTTATTTAGAGGTGAGGCTCGAGCCGACGGTGGGACGATGGAGGGGATACGAAGTCCCCCGTTACTGAGTACCCCGCTAAAGTGCCTGTTTCGAGACCTGTTAATCTTTGACTATTTTTAGGCTTGCTCCGATAAATATAGAAAGGATTTACCTTAACTTCACCAGCAGACTACAAGTTCTCAGATTGGTAAAACATACGTTGTCGCTCTATTTAGCCATGAAATAAATTACTAGAAATACAAAAATCTGATAACATATCGCTATCGTTCGATAATATAATATTCGTTTAACATCCCTTTATAAAGCGAACTTCCTATATATGTAATATTATAATTTTTTATTTAAATTATATTATTATATATATATATTTATATTAATATAAATTCATTACATTATTAATATATATAATATATATCATATAATTATATATTAATTAATTATATATATATATATAATAATTAATATATATAAATAGTATATAATATATAAGCTATTAATAAATAATTATTTATATATTTATAGAAGTATATGGCACTTGGAAATCATGCTATTCAAATTAAGTCATTATAGTAGTATCATAATTTTTTTGTAAATTACCTTCAATAATTTTAATTGCTGCCTCTAAAGTCTTTAAAGGATTTTTGTCTGCAGCATGTATTTTATTTTATTTATCCTTTAAAAACTACAAAGGAAATAAATTAATATAATATGATAAAAACTAAATTTTCTGTATCTACAGTAGGTTATATAATTACGTGAGAATTTTACAATAGATTTTATTAGTGTGATCAATTTTTTCAAAATTATATTTTTTTTTATAAATTAAGCGCAGCATATAGCTACTATGTTATTAAACTTGTGTATAGCTTACTAAAGTATATATCAATATACTCACTATCAGAAAAATTTATTATTTGAATTCAAGTAGAGAAATTATTAGCCGTGATATCGAACCCAATGTTCGTAACTCGTCGTGTGGAGATATATTGTCAGTAAATGGATTAGACAGAGCATGAAAGAGATCGGAATGAGAGTAGCGAGGTGTAACTACATATTCGAGAGATATACCGAATAAACTTACGATTTATCGAAAAAATCAATATCTGAGATATATCTATATTAAACTTACCTATATTATATATATATATATAACTATATATATAATATTATTATATATATATATATATTCAAAACGGACTTATCATATTATATACATTGAATAATATATTAATATATGTATATATAATATATAATATATATATTAATATATATATAATATATATAAATAATTATTAATATAATATATATATATATTATATATATATATGATAATATTTATATATATATATATTATATATATATATATAATATAATATTATAATATATATATATATATATAATATTAATATATATATATTAATATAATATATATAATTAATATATATATTAATATTTAATAATATATTATATATATAATTAATTAATATATATAATAATATAGATATATATATATAGTATGCCAACTAAAGAAGTTACTACGCATTAGATATCCTCGAAAACTAAGATAATGGTTACTATAAGATTTTAAGAAATAAGAACTGACAATGATCATAAGCTATGGAAATATGGTGTGTGAAGATTATAGATTAAGAGTATATTGAATATAATTGAGATAGAATAAAATATATTGGTATATTATTAGTATATTTATTATGATTGTGTGAATTATCTACGACGATAAAACTAGAACGTTAATAAGTTTAAGAGTAAAAAAAAACTAATAAAACTATTCAATAAGGCACAAAGACGAGATATAACTATAACTGTTTGCTTTCACGTGAGAGACGCGGAGCTCACGAAGATTATTTAAAAAATATGGTGAGTGAAGACGTTAATATCAAATATACGGGTACGAAGATTGGTTACAAAGGGAAATTCACTTGACGAATCCCGAAGAACTATACAAGATTTAACCACAATGGGTTCTCGGAGACCTCCGTCAACCGCCGCGGTGCGAGGAATTATCGAGAGCGCGAGTACTCAACGCCATCCGCGATTTCTGATGCTCTCTCTCAAAAGAGGAAGAATGCTCGAGTATACCATGACTCTGTTAAGCATTATATCTATTTTGCGTTTTTTAGCTCCTGGTTACTTAAGTTCAGATATATGAGAAAAATAAAAAAGATACTTTTTTTTCATATGACATGATAATACATTATCGCGTTATTTCTAATAATATTTGTTAATCTAACCTATGTTTCTCATATATGTCCACTCTACCACGGGTTGAGTATTTTTTTGTTAATTTTATATATATAAGTTATATTAAAAGGAGAGAGGAGATAAACTGTTAATCTTTTTTAGAAATACGCCACGGGATCAAAATTTCCATCACCGCTGCACCTCCCATATATGTTAATCAGTGCGTCTATGTACTAGATATACTATCTCTACCGTTTCAGACGATATAATCACGGAGTAGTTTATCTACGGATCTTCTCATATCTCACCATATCACTACTGAGAGGAGAAGAGTTTTCCGGATGCATTATCATTCAACCTTATACAAAGTCACTGAATAAATGGATTTAAAATTGGAGTGAGATTATTTCTTATTGATCTTGTGAAGTGTCAAATTTTTTTAATATTATCACAGTTAATTCCTCTATGAGTAGACATTTTGATTATATTTAAGAGGATAGTACAGACCAGAATTTTAAATCAGAGATTATAGTACTCATTAGTATGAGAATACCAGTATTAATCTATACTAAAACAATCTTTCGGTAATAAGTGAATATATATACTGAAATATTTCTAATCAGTTATGAGACTAAAATTTACTATCTTATAATATTTATATTCTTTATCACTATATCTTCATACACTGAGAAATATATCTTTGCAAACCTGCATCAATCCTTTCGTCATCACTAACGATTTAACTATGAATGTCTCTCACTTCGCGCGTGTAGCACTCAACTAACATATCCAATATATCGGTAAAACGAACGTATGATAATAGACTTATTTTTATATTTTCTGAGATATATTTACCACACAAAATAACTGCGTTAAGTTGCCATAAGTTTTTTTTTATATTATTTTAACGATAAGTAAATGATCAACCCAAGATTTAAAATCAACAAAGTAATAGAAGAGACCGAGTAGGTTCATCTCGGCTTCAGCGGAGACTGACTGAGGGGGGGACTTTCGAGAGTCCCGACTTACTTGATCTCCCGTCGCTCGAGCCCCTTAAAAAAGAATTAAAGAAAATATTATTAATAAAAAAAATTTTAACAATAATTTTGATTAGCGATGAATTAATATAAAAATAAAAGCAACTTGTTATTAGGAACTCTCACGGGATCTTGTCCTTAATTGAAGGTTTATAGCTAAACTAACTTAGTCAACCACTGCCAGGTGAATATGCACGAGCAGTATAAAGTTGTATGCGATCTTCGATATCGAGCTGCGAGCTACATATATATAAATAAGGATATTAGGGAGTTCCACTTGCCACTATATAAACTGGTGTATCAACACTGGTATATTTAAGGTATAAGTTGCCTAATATAATTTATATTAAATACAACTTTTATTATTAATATAATATACACTTATCTTATATACACTAATTCTTTAAAACACTTTAAATTAAATAAAAAAATAATAAACTACACACACATTAATTAACATTTGGAGACTACAAATATACATAACATATTGTAATACAAATAATATATATATATATTATTATATGTAATATATATATATATAATTAATTAATTATATATATATTATAATATATTATATATATATTATATATATTATATATACTTATATATTAATATATATATATATATATATATATATATATAAGTATAATATATTAATATAATATATAATAAATATATAGTATAATATATAATATATATTAGTATATATATATGTATTAATTATTATTTATAACAAAAATCACATAGTAATAAATGAATATCATATTTAAACGTTCGTTAACTTCTAGACCTTAATATCATTTTATCCTATGTATTTTAAATCTACTTGGTATTACCATCATATCAATTGCTCGTATAGCTGAGACAAATAGAAATATGATTACAATATGAAGAGAAAACCGTAATTACTCATCCTCTCTTTAGGCTAAAGGTTACAGATTTGAGAGTATCTTACTGATTAAACTATTTATAATATCACTTGAGAATATATACAGGGCATCATATATGTATTCTATTTACCGAATTCCTGTAAGAATAAAGTAATCCCTAAATCCATAATATACTTTCAAGAAGGTGTTCCCAGATCTGAAGTTTTACGTATACTTAATGTTTTATCCGCAAATGCTTCCAAAAAGTATTATAATTTTAATCATAGAGACCGATAATATGAATAGCAGAGATATAACACAAAACTTAGACACATTCATATATGGAAAACACACAGAATAGAGCAAATTACATCTAATTAATAAGATGTTGAGTTACTAATAAGTATCATTCTATACTCGTTTGTGTAAATAGTGAGGTTGAGCATCCAATAAGTGAGGCAACAATTCAATAGCAAAGAATACTTTTTTTATCATACTAATATACAAACAGGATGATATATTAGTGACTCTTTCCTTCATATAACACATATAAATTATATTGGGGAACAGAACTTAAATAAAAAAAAACAGACATATACGTGAGAGTCAGGATACTCCAGAGTTAGGAATATGGAAATATAAAATGTAACATGAATAAATATCAAGGCTTTATAGAGTTAACTATGAATTTAGTAATAAAATTATGTGAGGATATCCTTTTAAATCGGGTATTTAAGTGAAGGGTAGGTTTGGTAGTAAAAGAAATTGTGTGAAAGAACTTTAAAAAGTGACTTGTGTATAATGTAAAGATTTTGAGCATAATTTCTCTGACTTTAAAGGGCCAAACGACATACTGAAAGATTATTGAGTATGGTGAGTTTTTATTTAGTAGAGAGAATCAGAGGAGTAAATTGATTAGCCCTTACATCCAGTTGGTGTGAGTGTGTGCGAGTAGGTGATTATAGACGTTCCCATTCTCTACTGTTTTAGACTTCATTATATAGAGTTGCCCACTAAAGCGTGTCTGTGTTTTAAATCATCTACTAAAATCTTATATTACTATTTTGTTCCAATAGCAGTGACGCGTAAAACAACTTTTATTTCGTTCATATAAAC
Organism: Trachelipus rathkii; assembly: GCA_015478945.1. NCBI lineage: Eukaryota > Metazoa > Arthropoda > Malacostraca > Isopoda > Trachelipodidae > Trachelipus > Trachelipus rathkii. Next base: position 8,577 of record JABUQX010038825.1, read on the forward strand.
AACTAGAAACACATCTTACCCAAAGGCACTGCAAAGAAGTTTTATACAAACACATGTGATGTATAAATAATCAAATATTGAGATATGAGATTCAGTCTATCTATCGTACGAGAAAGTAAATATTGAACAATATAAATCTTGACACTAATCATATTAAAAGTTATCGAAGAACTTGACTGCACAAGAACATAACGACCACGAATCGCGGTACGACAGTAGAAATTTCTGCATAAAGATTTGATGAGACTGCTGCACACAAGCCGAGACTTTCTAAATGAAGGATTATGTAACTGGAGAGTTCATGAGAGTAGTATCCATTGTAGTGAAACAACAATTCGACTGGTAGGAAAAGACTGTAGAGAAGTAGTGAGGGCGAAAGAATTAAATAAGACGAAAAGCTGTAGATTCCACCTTTACAAAAAGATCTGTGTTAATGGAACCCACCACAGCTTTGAGGCATACTCCATACTTTTAGGATAGTCAGTCGAGTTTAAGGCTTCAACAGTTGGACAGTGCAGTGAAGTCGTAGATTAGAGTAAAATTTGAAGTACTTAAGACAGCAACGCGAGAACAAATAGCATTCTGTGTTCAAGTAAGCACAGCATTCGCCTATAGATAAAAATTGAGGGTAGGGAACTCAGTGAACAGACTAGGGCTTAATTTCGGAGGAGAATCAGACACCTGAGTTTTGGCCAATAATGTTAAAACAGACGAGGCTAAGTACATAGGTTTAGTATATGATTTATGAAGTAATGATAATTTAAAATGGTGTAGTTGGTAAAAAAGATATTTCGTCCTAATATGATGAAGATGAAAAAGAACTGAGATTTTGAGATATTAACAAGATATATAATATATTGCACTACATATATTAGAAACTGTCGTAACAGAAATAAAAAATATCCTCATAATAAGAATTAAATCCCTATACTATATAATTCAAAAAGTTTTCAATCAATTAAATTGGACCATATATTATATTCACATTCAAAAAGTGAAAAAGTAAATAAGATGGTTGTAACTAGTCATACATAAAAATACATAGACACATCGTTCATCTTTAGAAATGTATAATAATAAGTAAATTCTAAATAAGAGTAATTCTTTAACAGTAAGTGTACGCAAAGTTTTAAATCGATGAAGAAGTAACACTACTCAATAACATTAAATTAATTAAATAGAATACAGTTTAATTAATAAAAGAGTCAAGTTTAATGATTGGTCATTTATAATATAAATTAATATACTTGCTTTAAGTGAGATCGCACTCACATAATATATTAGTGGATAAAGATGAAATACAAGATGAGAATATAAATATTAATAGAACAATAATATACCAAAAGAGAAAAGGTTCTAAATTTACAATTATATCTTTTGGTGACACAACTATCCATTGATTCTAGAAATATAATTGTTTACAAATATAATAAAAGCGAATGCTTGTTATTTATTTTCGCTTACAAATAAACATATATATAATTATATAATATATATATTAGAATTTTTTTATTTGATTCTAACTTGCCCCGCTTAATAATATTAATATTTACTTACTGTACTCAATAATTTTTTTATTTATTTTATTTTCCATCTATCTCCTTCATTACTACGAATATACTCATCAAGCAATGTATCTTTCAATGTTACTTTAATGACACTTACATATTTATAACACATCTCAATATACTTCTTAATCATATCTTCATACTTCAATAATAATAATGTTATACTCTTAATCATTACTTCAATATTCAATAGTCATTCACTCTCTCTCTCTCTTCATACAATATATGTTCAAGTTTGGGTTATAAAGCAATAATAGAGACTATTGAGTTTTACTGGCATGAGAAGGATATCTCCACTATACTTTTTTTATTTGAGAGTAGAGATGAAATGAAGTAGGATATATAAATAATATATTAGTGTAACATATTAATAATATAATAATAATATAATAAAATATAAAGATAAATATATATATTATAATATAAGATATAATATAATATAATGGATATAATATAATATTCATTAAGGAATTGAGCCACGGTGTTCCAGCAATAAGAGTAGTATAGAAATATATATAAATTATTATAATATATAATTTACATTACTGATATATTATAAAATATAATAAATAAAGAAATAATAAGCAGTTAAAAACGTAAATAAGTAAATATAAGTTAATACAGTAATAAATAATAAAAGTAATTAAAGTATAATATAAAAGTTAATAAATGATCTTAGAAAAGTAATAAAAGTAATAAGTAATAATGTAGAATAAAAAAATATGAGTCATGATGTAAAAATAAGTAATAAAGTAATAAGTAATACAGTCATAAGGTATCCAAAATTTTATAACTTTAGTAGTTGTAAATTTCACATTAATACAATCACTAAACACATATACCACATCAAACATAATTTTGTCAATCCACCAGTTACCACACAATAAAATAATCAATAAAGGTAGGTGTCAAAGAAGGACATCAATTTTCCCAAGATACATAAATTTAAGCAAAGATGAGTTATAAAGAGAGAGAAAGATCATATTAGAGGGAAAATATAAATGATAGGGAGTAAATATCCAGATAACAGATGATAATAGAATAACAGATTAAGAGAACCAATAACACTCACCAATAACCATCACTTAAAACACATGAAAATATTAAATAAAGATATAATGTATATTGAGAGAATATGATGAGTAAAGAAGAATAGAAATAAATATATTAATATTATGAATAGATATATAAAACATGCTACTCAAAATTTAAATATATCAAAAAAATATAAATATAGGAGATAAAGAAAGAGATAGACATATATAATAAATAATAATAATAATAATAATAATAAGATATATAGTATATACTCTCGAACTCTAAGAAGCATACTAATATTAATAAATAAGTGAATGTATGAATAATAGAGTGTGAGGAGTGAGAGTATTAACACACAAAGATAATTCCCCCCCCCTAGTATTTTAGTTCCTATGGGGGCACTAATAAGTTGAGAGGATAAATAATATATAAAATAAAATTGATACCACGAACTCCACACTTAGTAATTAATAAATCCAATAATGAGAGTGACACACGAGATAGGATTGAAAACACAAAACCCCCTACATTACCCATATATATAGTATCATAATATAATCAAACCAATAAGCTAATAATGATAATCACACAAATAGTGTGAGCAATAACACACTAAAAAACACTCACAACACACACACATTAAAACACTTTATGTTACAACAAACATGCGAGCCCGCGAAGTATGGCCTGGGTGCGCCGTACAAATGTCCCGAGTGCGGCTTATATAGGGTATATATATATATATATACAAATAAAATTTATATAATATATTATAATTATGAAAAAGATGAAAAGAAAAACTTATAATCATTAAAGTTTCAGAATAATATTTAAAATATATTAAATAAGTTTCCGCTGCAGGCTGTGGATACGTGTGTGTTTCAATCATAGCAGAGGGATGCTTAAATTTTGAAGAAAGGTTAAAATATATATATTTATATTATTTATCTTATTATTATTACTTTATAATAATATATGGAATTTATTTCAAAAGAATTAGGCATTGGAATATGCACTGATGGTGCTGCCTCCATGGTAGGTTTGATGATTTTGCAAAATGATGAGTTAACCTTGCATAAGTAATTAAATAATAAAACACAATATAAACATTGATATCCTACGACAGGAACAGGTCGACATATTGTATGAGAATATCACAGAACTACAATTGACAGGGAGATAGAATGTTCTTTTCTGTATTACAATACACAAACGAGTTTTTGAGGTTGCTAAATAAAAGAGAACGGCAAATGAATTTAAAATTCACCCCGTCTTCACAGAATTTGGGGGTTTACCAATTAAGTATAGGTCCAAAAATCCTCGCGGAGGAGTTAAGAAGATATCACAGCAGTGACTCGTTTTCATTTCCTTGAGAGGAAATAGAGTTTGCTGATAATGAATGAGGGGAATCGATTCCAACAGAATTTTGCTTTTCTGATACCTATTTGAGTCGAGTTCCAAAATAGGAAAACTCTTGAAGTTGAGTCTGAAATAACACATAGTATGGTTAATTTTTTGTTTACTTCACCATCGAATACATGAATACCTCAGAGTAAAAAATCATACTTTGTCTATTCCATTATTGATAGGATTGATTATATTTTGTGGTATTCTTTTAGATCGTGAATATGTTATTTATATCAGATATTTGTTATCTGTAAATAAACATTCTATATAAGTGTCTCTATGTCTTACTGATCAATGAACCAGGCATGTTAATAAAGTTATGAACAGATAACTTACTCTTTGTCATTAGTTGTGCGACAGAATATAAAATTATAATCAAGAGACGAATTATACTATGACAAGAACATGCGACCACAGCTAATTATATGGAATTATCGTAGAGTCTTTTGGAGAGTTGCACACCTTAACTTTTTGAAATAGTGACGTTTTATCTAATTATCTTAGCATAATTAAACACATATTATATAAATTACTGCGTGCGTAAAATATAATATAGTTGAAGAAAGAGGCAATAGTAGGATATCTATAGAGTACAATTATCTGGTAAGAACACTAAATAAAATCAAATATATAAAATTATTCTCTTGAAACGTAAATAAAGAGATTTTTCTAGCACCTGGAGTGTGGCGAGAGATCATGGGTTACAATAAAATAATAAAAAAAAATAAATAAAACACTAAAAAGTTAAACTCACAGTTATACGGCTCATGTGGTTAGCGGTCTTTACCACAACTGGCTTAAGTCATAAATATATAATATATATATATGAAAAGCTAGCGTTCTATCTCTGGTGACAGATCAAATACTAAGAGGATCGAGAGCATAGGTATGCCCAAAGACACAATATTTTAGTTAGATCACACAATAAATTGAAATAGCATTTGTCGGAATTTAGTGAGAATATTTAGAGAAGTATAGATAGAAATATATAATACAATCTACGAGTATGCTATCAGATAAAGCATTTAATAACCATTTAGATTAAAATGCTACGTTATTCAGTGAAGTTTCCGAATATCCTTTAAAAGTTTTATAGTTGTTGTAAATTGTAGTATTTACGTTCTTCTATCATCATCTTTTATACATAGAAGCATAAAAAAACATAATATATTATGATGTGACATATATTGACATTTCTAAATAGGTTGTGAACATTCACAGATTGATAATGAAGTTTCGTTAAATCTACTAATAAATGGTATTTAACAGTTCTCTAAGCAACTCTAACACATTTTTATTTCACTTTTTATGAAATTATTTCAAATCACATGCAATCGGATTTTATTAGAACAAGAGCGAGGGCAGAAAAAGGCACAATAATAACACATACGACTCCAACTTGAGCCATTTATATATTTTATTTTATTTATTATATTTTGCTATATTTTTAAAAAGATATAAAGTAATTATTATATATAATAATATACTATTAAATATATTATTAATTGATATATCTCTTTACAGCTTTAAATATTTTTTATGTTCATATGCATAATAATAGATATTATATATTAATATTAATAATATCATATTATATATTAATATATTATATATAATTAATTATTAAGTATATATATATTATTCATAATAATATATATATATATTATATCTATATAAATTAAGAATGTTTATATATATATATATATATATATATATATATATTAATGATATTACTATTTGGTTTTCTAGATATACTTTATCTATTGTATACAAAATATATTAATAAATATATTAATATTAATAATTAAAATATATTATATATATAATATAATAATATAAATATAAATATTATAATATATATAATACATTATATATATATATATAATATATATACATAATATATTATATATTACAGATCGCCACCACTCACGGCTTGGCCCTTTTCAAGGAGATCAGGAAATAAAAACAATTAAAAAAAAAACACACAATCCCCAATGTGAGGAAAATTTTTCAGGTAAGCTCAAAACGTGTGCTTCAAGAAGAGAAAAATTTAATATACTTTCGAAAAAACAGAAAAGCAAGGAGTTCATAGAAACAGAAGCAGCTAAGGAAAGAAAGGCACCACACAACGAGCAGTCTGGGCTCGCAATACTCACCAGAAATCAGTGCGAGAGCAAGGCCACCACCTTTGGCTAGCGAGGGAGCGAGCAGGGAGAATAGCGAAAGTCAACACTCCCCACGAGCATCATGACCAGCAGTTAGTACCTATAGAAAAGGGATGAGCGCCAACGTTACGGATCGCAGAGATACGAGGTCATAGAAGAGTTTGAAAAGTAAGGGGACAGTTTTCTTATGACTATCAACTTCGAACTACCCTATCCAATAGAAAGGTGGAGCCGGACCCCCACCAA
>JABUQX010038825.1:20000-25952 GCA_015478945.1 Trachelipus rathkii
TGACGCTCAGAGAGAGAGAGAGAGAGAGAGTAGAGGAGAGAGAGAAGAGAGAGAGAAGAGAGAGAGAGGAGAGAGAGAGAGAGAGAGAGAGAGAGAGAGAGAGGAGTGAAAGTTGGAAAGAGAAGAGGAAGCCAGAGGAGACACGTTATCTTGATTAATATGAACTGTATGCACTAATATGCTCTAAAAATCATTAGAACCCCCAAATATTTTAATTGACGCGTACAAAAAAATGAATTTTTGTTTAAACCCAAAGGATCTAATAATAAAAATTAATAATTTTATAATGGATTGATGATCCTTGAAACCAGAATTACCAATCTTTTAATCTTTATTTCAAGCCTTAAGCTATTTATATGTGGAAAATAGTTTCGGCACAATATATGATTATATTGTATAATATACCTATATAATATTATATATATTTACTATATATATATTATATAATAATTATATATATACTATCTATATAGATATTATATATATATATATATATAATATATATAGTATATATATATATCTATATATATATATATATAGAGATAAATATTATATATATAGTATAATATATAGATATATAAATATTATATATATTATCTATATATATATATATAAAACTAGTATATATATAATATATATAATATATACTATATATATAACTATATATAATAATATATCATGATATATATATAATATATTATTATATATATATCCAAATATACAGTATTATGATATATATTTTAAAATAACCTAACCTAACCTAACCTAACCTAACGCTACAACCTAAGCGCTAAGGCCTAACCTAAGCGCTAAGCCTAACGGCAACCTCACGCTAACAATCCCTAAAACTAAGGCCTCTACGTAAAGGCGCTCATTTCACCCCTAGAACATCTATTTATGCATCATAGAGGCTACCTTCGAAAAAAAAAAATTTTATCTGACCTCTCGTTCCTTGAGGCCGTAAAGTAACTTTGTCCTAATAATAATAATAATAATAATAATAATAATAATAATAATAATAATAATAATATAATAATAATAATAATAATAATAATAATAATAATAATAATAATAATAATAATAATAATAATAATAATAATAATAATAATAATAATAATAATAATAATAATAATAATAATAATAATAATAATAATAATAATAATAATAATAATAATAATAATAATAATAATAATAATAATAATAATGAAGATATAAATTATTAAGTTGATTTATAATTTAAATGTTAAATATAAAAAAAAGAAACATAAATAAATAAATATTAAGTCAAAGGAAGTCGCAAGGTGTGCACGAAAATTGTGAAATTTTCACTAATAAAATAAGCTAAATTAATTAATAATATATGAAGAAGAATAATAAATTTAAAAAATAATAAAACATTGTTATGAAAACGAAAAGATTAAAATAATTTAAATTCTGTTTTACCGTTTTTACATAAAATGAAACCCAAATATTTCCAATGAATTTCAGGACAGTCATTTTGAAATTATTCGAAATTTTAAAATTACAAAAATTGTTTTTTTTATAGTAGGTATTATATAATATCTAAACCATAAAAAGTGTTTTTTATTTTATTTTTATTTTATAATATTTATTATATAATAATTAAAATCTATTCAAGTCATTAAAATACTTTCTTAATAGCGATTTAGGAATAAAAAATTATTCGTCGGACCGAATCACATAGATGATTTAAAAATAATGTTGAACATTTCTATAAAAAGTAATGTATGAGCAAATTTATATAATAAATGAATAGTACAAAGTGCATTTGAAGTGACACATTTTGAATACACAAGAATTAAGTTACCAAAGAATATAATTCGAAAAATATTTTCTCTAATTATATTACGAATTTATTGTTGAGTTGTTAAGGAGGAGGTAATGGTAAAGTGTAAAGTTGGAGCATTGTACAAAACATTGTTTGGTCAAATCTGTAAGCCATAGATGGGAATACTGAAGGCGATAAATGTCAAGAATGGAAATCGAGATGATGTTTGAATGAATTTGAAACTGTGTAACAAAGAGTTTATGGAGGGTATAGTTCCGAGGGATTTTAGAGGAGCAGTAATAGTACCCTTATATAAGGATAAGGGGAACAGTTGAACCCATAGGGGAATTAGTTTATTAAATGTTGTAGGGAAGATATATGCTGGTATTTTGGTTGAAAGAGTACGTCGAGTGACTGAAGGACTGATTGGTGAAGAACAAGGTGCACTTAGAAATTATAGAGGATGTGTGGAACAAATTTTTACATTCAAATAAATGAGTGAGAAAATGAGAGAGAAGAAGAATAAATTGTATTTAGGTTTTATGGATTTGCAACAGGCGTATGATAGGATTAATAGGGAAACTCTATGGCAAGTGTCAGTGATATATGGTGTTGGTAATAGGCTTCTGAATTGAATCAAAGGTATACATGACGATAGTGAAGCGTGTGTAAGAATAAATGGAGTTGAAAGTGATTTAATATTAATAGCCGAGTGAGGCAGGAATGTGTTATGTCTCCTTGGTTATTCAATTTGTATATGGATGGAGATATGAAAAAATTTGAGGTAGGGGTGGCAAGGGAAAGGAATTAAATTATAGCGAGTGGAGGGTACCCTACTCTATTATATTCGGTATGATTTTGGTTTTGTGTGGTGTGTCCTTTTTTTTATTTTTTTTATCAGAAATTTGAGAGGATTTGGTAGAGGGGTTTGGCAGGGTGTGTAAAAAGAAGGGTTTTAAAATAAATGTAGATAAGGGTAAGGTTATGGTAGTGAGTGAGGAGAGTCCGCGGTGTAAAGTCATGTTAGATGGTGAGCAACTGGAACAAAGCTTCTGAGTAATTATTTAAGATAATGGGTTGTAAAACAGATGAAAGGGAACGGATTTGTGGCAGAGTTAAAGTAGGAGTGTGAATCATATGAAGGTTAGCTGATGCAATTAAATCCTTGGTGGATGTAAAGGCGCTAGAGTTTTGCATGAGGGTATGTTGTTTACCTGTCTGTGTTAATGTATAGTAGGCGCAAACTATGGTCTCGGAATATTATAGGTATTAATTCTAAGATACAAATGTGTTCAGTATGGACCTCTAAAGGCGACGATGAGTGTAAGAAAGAATTGATAAACGCGGGATGACGCATTAGGGTGTTGTGTTGTGTGAAGAAAGGAGCAAATGTGAGAATAAACGAGAGTACATTAAAATGGTTTGCACATTTAGAAAGGATATTTGATAATCGGTTGGTTAAGATGATGTAGAAGTGGTAGCTGCTGGGAACCCGCCGGTCTGGGAGACGCGACAAAGTGAGTTGAAATCAGTAACGGAACGCGTGAAGAGCAGAGACTGCGAGTTTTGCAGGGGCAAGAAAAAAAGGTGCATAAAAGGAATGAACCGGCGAGGTTTTGTGAGGGGCGTATGGTGTGGGCCTTGCCGCAGCGGTGATCCTATAGCGCATTGACGAGATGGCCACAGCTGAGGGTCCGTCGGAAAAAAAAATATATATATATATAAAAAAAAAAAAAAAAAAAAAACAGTCCAGTGGTTTTTTTGGGTGGATTTTTTTCCTGACTGCGATGAGTTCTCACTTAAGGTATAAAGGGGACGGTAAAGGGCTGGGTTCTTTTTTCGACTTACGTCATATTCTTTTACTACTTTTGTCCGTTCCGGTGTATGCTACAAACCCTGACCGCAACATCTGGTGAGGCAGGAGGAGAAATGCTGAAGATGCATGATGAGATGATGATGATGATTGATGATGATGATCGATGATGATGATGATCGATTGACGATGATTTTATATATATTATATATATTATATCATTATTATATTATTAATTATGTATATTATATATTATAATATATATATTATATTAAGTAACTATATATATATATTATTAATATATATATATATAATATTATAAATTTATATATACTATATATAATATATATTATATATATAAGTATGAATATATATAGTAAATATATATATATAATATATATATATAATTATATATTATATATACAATAGTTATATTATAAAATTAGTATAATTGTATTTATATATATATATATATAATATATTATAATTATTTATATATATATATTATATACTTTATATATACTAAACAGTATATATATAACTATATATATATACTATAATATAATATTGTAGTTTTAAGTAATATAGTGGTTTGGGTATAATTTAGTATTAATTTTTAGTATAAATATATATATATATTTAATATATAGATATATATAATATATATATATATATTAATATATATATATATTATATTTTATATATATATATATATATATATATATAAGTTACCATTAATTTGTTAAATTGAAAAAATATATATTATTACATATGTTATTATAATTTTTGCAAATATTTTTAACATTTTATTTAATTAAAATAATAATTATAGTAATTTTCCGATTTAAAAATTGATGCAAATTTTTTGTATAATTAAAATTCAAAATTTTATACTGTGTTTGATGTTTTGATTTTAAAAGCTAATTAATGATACTATTCAAAATTAATGCAATTATATTAAATAGGTCTTAAAGTCGATCAATTTTAAAATTATTTGAAGCTAACAAATATGATTTACCTTCCCTTCACGGCTCTCTCTCTCTCTCTCTCTTCTCTCTCTCTCTCCTCCTCTTCGTCTCTCTCTCTCTCTCTCTCCTCGTCTCTCTCCTCTCTCTCTCTTCTCTCCTCTTCATCTCTCTCCTCTCTCTCTCTCTCTCCTCTCTCTCTCTCTCTCTCTTCTCTCTCGTCTCTCTTCTCCTCTCCTCCTCTCTTCTCTCTCTCTTTCTCTCTCTCTCTCTCTTATTGTTGTAATGCAATCATTAACAAAATAATCAGTGGTAGGGCGACAGAGTCGCGAGGCATAGGGCCAGGGTTCGATCCATAGTCCGGATCCTAGATAGCAATTAAGAGAAGTTTCCCCCCCCCCCTAGAATAGGGTCATGCTCGTGGTATAAACTTTCATAAAAAAAAAGGAAAAAGGATAGAAATGGGTTCTGTGAAACGTTAATAAATTCTTTTTTTGTTTGATTAAACAGGGAAGCAAACAGAAGCTAACTTTTATGACAAAGCAGAAAACCGTTTGATAAAATATTGCCAACTCACCATTGTTAAAAAGTATCTTAATTTATAAAAAAAATATATTCTAATGATAACTGAGTTATATATATATATTATATATATATATATATATATATATATATATATATATATATATATATATATATATATATATATATATATATATATATATATATGTAAATGTACAATAATATTAATTGTATATAAACTATTATATATATATATATATAAGATATATACTATTATTATATATATATATATATAGTAGATATTATATTATAATATTTGTTATTATTATTATTCATATCTATTATTATTATTATATATATTATCGAAATATTAGCATATATATATTTATATATATTAAATATATAGTATATGTTAATACGTAGAGTATTATATATTATATACAGAGATGGCAGTACAGGCGATACATGTACTGGGTAGCTGTATCGGGCGTACATTTTGTACCGCTATCGGTATCGGGCCAACACTTCGGTTGCTAAAGTCCTGGCGGGGGTAATCGGTATCTCGCCGCACTTTGTTTTTTTGTGTTAACCGATACGCTTGGAAAAATTCGGTAGCTTTTAATCTGTAGCATTTATTTTAGTATGTGTATATAGTAATATATATAATTTTATATATATATGATTCTATATATAATATTATATAATATTAATATATACTATAATATATAGTATATATATATATATATATATATATATATATATACTATATAGTATGTGTATATATATAATATATATATATATATATATTTATATATTATATATATATTATATATATATATATTATATATATAATATACTACTGG
>JABUQX010038826.1:0-12500 GCA_015478945.1 Trachelipus rathkii
CAAACATTTTTTAAGTGCTTTAGAGTTCATAATATTGTCTTGGTCAATTCTTCCTACTTTGAAGTCCTTCGTCATATTATTGATAATGAAGAAAAATTTATAAATAATGTAAAAGTAATTTGCCGATCTTTCTTTCCTAAGCAAAAATGATGTGATGAAGAAGCTCAAAGGTTGCCTATTTGAAAAGGAAAATATTTAATTTCTATGCAAATAAGTTGAAACCTATTGTTTCTCTTCAATTGCAGCCGTTAAGACTGAGTAATTAATTAGTTTGACGGTAAAGAATTAGAATTTTGAAAGAAGACAAAGTAGAACGTTCAATGGTTATTTTTTTTTCTTGGAATCAATTTCCGTCATTAACATCAACCGTAAATCCTTTCATAGAACATAAAAGGATTTATCTCCCGTACATGTCAAAATACGAAGACTCTCCGGGAATAAATTAGCTGTAGTTAAAAATGAATTTGTAATTTTAATGTCGATGATTATCCGATCCATTATACATATATAATACATTATAATATAAAATTTTTGAAAAAAGGATACAGAGGCCAATTCACATGCAAAGTTAATAAAAATCCACTACTAATTATTATATATCACAAACATTTTGCAAAGTATAAATATATTCCCTATTTCAAAAACACAATAAATGTATCCGTTTCTAAAGCATTGTAATAAAAACTTACAATAAAAATATATTTAATTTTAATAGGTTCAACCAGACCAGATCTTAATTTCATTTTGCATATTGTAAACCATTTCAAATGGAAAAAAAACTATTCTAGAATGATAAGCTTCTAAGTTAATACTACTTTTAAAGCTAACCAATAAAGTTTACTGTATTTTGATCACAAACAAGTCGGTAAACGTCAAAACGGTGTTTATTGAATGAAAAGTTTGTATGATGATACCTGGAAGCTATATGTTTAAGCTAATTATACATTACTGCAAATAGCTTTTAAATCATTTCATAGGTCTAGTCATATTTATAGTTTGTAAGAATACATTTGAATATATATACTTATTATTATATATCAATGTATATAAAATATTTATACAGTATATACAAATATATAATATATATCTAACGTTTCTAGATATAGATATAGGTAGTGTATGAAGATTAATGCAATAATTACAAAACACAAGTTAACAGTATAGTATGCAGAGGGGTGTCACCTTGAATTTTTATAAAATCACAGGATAAACCAGTACTCTAAAAAAATAATAATGAAGAAAAAAAAAAAATGAAAATGTGCTCTCAGTACGGTAAAAGGTTAAGCCTCTTCAAATTGTTAAACTCCCATAACTTTTCATCGTTTTGATCCAATCATAGGTTAGGTCTCCATTTGCAGGCTCTTTTCTAGATAGGATTGGTTTTGTTAGTGTACGACAGAGAAAATCTATGTATACTTAACAAATCTTATCAATAACCTGAACTAGGATGGCCCTAAAATGAGCACGAGGCCCACTAATTTTTTTTTGTATTAGAATCTAAGGGAAAATTTAAACTTTGAGAAGCTGTAACTTTCTAAAGACCTATGATTTTAAATTTGATGCTTTTTAAATTTTTTTTTTTTTCTTATAAGAAAATCCTATGGGATTTTTAACAAATTTTTAGAGCTGTAACTTTTTTTCCTAACATTATTTTTTTTTTAGAGTATATCCTGTGATTTTTTATAAAATTGGAGTGACATTCCCTCTGCACTACTATGACCAGTTACAAAACCTAAGCAAAATCTTTAACATTAGGCAAATTATTATTTTCCAAGTTTATAAAAAGTAGATCAGGAGTTTCTCTCTATTAATCAATCATTGCCCTAAACATGTTATACTTTCCAACCCTTATGCCAACTTTACTTCTATAACTATGGTACCATCATTTATATATATATATATATATATAGTATATATATATATATATATATATATATATATTATTTATATATATATATATATATATATATATAATTATTATATATATATATAGATATAATCTATATATATATATAATTATATATATAATTATATATAATTATATATATATATATATATTATATATATATATATATATATTTAGTGTTTGCTTGTAATACTGTAAGACACGAACCACACATTTGGAACAAAAATTTCTAAGCTTCAAAAAAATTTCTAAGTTCAAAAAGTTATGTAAGTTCGATTTTTAAGAGAAATGTTTAATGGCAACTTCTGGCATAATCCAGAAGCTTCGCCATAAAGAATTTCCTTAAAAAACTTAACTTAACTTCTCTGAACTGAATGATTTTTTTTTAACAAGAAAAATTTTCGGCTCAAAAATTATGTGGGTCGCTGTCTACAGTATTACCCGTTTGCTTTGTATGCAAACTATTTATTTGAGGTGGGCCTATGATTTTAGGACATATGCATATGTCTACTTATAGTGGTCTAACTTTCTCAATAATGTTTTATAAGTAATACTTTTAAATGCAAACATGACAAAGTAAAAAAAAAACCAACGACATCGTATCAAAAAAAATGGTTAGTTGAATTATGATAACAGAGAGCAGTAAATACTCTTCTAACTTGCATAACAACCTACCTACAACATCAAGTAATATCATCCATGGCGTGTACCTATTGTTTTTTAAAATTTAGCGGCAAGTACTGCAAAGTAGGGGTGCTCAAAAAAGTATCGATTATATTAAAAATATCGATGATATTGTTTCACGATAATAGAAATATTTAATATTTTTACACGCTTATATCGGCGATTCGATATATTTTTTTTTTTCAATTAAGCGTTATCGTTTTGTCCACGTGCTTACGGTCATAAGAAAATGCTTATTCAGTTTTAGCACGAATTTTTACATAAACGAACGTTTGTTTGCAAATATTTTGATCAGCTGTTGTGATGCACGTTGGTTTTGGAATAAACAAATAAAAAAAAATAACATGGTTATATTACAAATAATTGATCAACTATTGTGATGGAGTTTATCGATTTGAAGAAATTAGATTAAAGCAATTTGAATGTAAACATTATCAATCAACGCCTACTCGCGGCCCATCTTGTTTGTTTATATTTGTTCGTTAGCATTTCTTAAATCGGTACAGACACGGAAATAGCAACCAGAATTTGGAAATTCCTTACGTTCGGTGAGCATTTTCCTAAATTTGTGCTAAATTTGACAAAACGGAACGCAACTTTAGCATTTTCCTAAATTTCGTTAGCAAAAGTGCAAAATCGAAAACGCCTTTATAGCTGACAAAATCGAAAGTTGTTCGATATTTTTGGAAATATCGATTTGCAATATACCGATACATTTTTACATATTGAGCATCCCTAACGTATTTATTTATTTATTCATACAAGGTCATGGTGTAGCCTTAAACAGAATCCCAAAAGTTGCTAAAAGTATAAAGTTCTTAAAGGACATTACCGTAATGTAGACCTATATAGTTGGGGATTAGGGAGAAAAATATTCAACTCCGATTCCAACTCCTAGAATTTCAAACGCATGACTCCGGCTCTTAAAGTCTCAATCGTCCGACTCCTACTCCAAACATTTCAAACGTCAAACTCAGACGAATAAAATTTCAAACGTCTGACACAAGGCTCTTAAAATTCAAACTATTGATATTTCAAACGTCCGACTAAACACCAACTCCCCACTAGCTTACACAGGATTTATTAATTTATTTTATTTAGCTATTTTTTAATTTTGGCCAAATCATGTTTTAAGAGCAGAATTTCCTTTAGGGTTTGCATATGAGATGCAATATACTAGAGAGAATCCAAGAGAATTGGCGAAATTTAAATATTTCAGCTTTGCTTGAATTTAAAATTAATTTTATATAATTATAAAAGGTTTCAAAATTATATTTTGTAAATTCATCTAGCCCATTTAAAGCATTTTTAGTTGCTGTTGGATAAAACATTGTCTAAATAATTATTTATGACAGACTTTCTCCTTGCTTTCATATTTGCAAATATTGTGGCAAAGCATTGTGGCGATATTAGATTTAGTTGCAAGAACACTCAGGTATCTAAGACGATCTTGAGTTTGTGATACGGTGATAGTTATTTATCCTTTTCATTCCCAGCTTTCGTCCGATCTGCATCAAGCAAAATAAAGCTGTTTTACTGTATCCCTTTCAATTTGTTTTTTAATGGAATTTAAAATAAAATCAATAACATTGATATTTTAAAATAGCCAGTAAAATCTCTTTGTCGAAATGGATTGAAGATTAAACACCAAGTATATTAAGAACAGAATAAGATTTTAGTTCTATGTAATCGAAGATGATGTCATAGTTGTGTAGAAGATTATGACGAGTAGAGAGATGAGGGAATTGAGTTTTTGAGGCATTGAAATTTGAATTTAACCTCCCCTTGCCTCAATTAAAAATTCGAGAAAGTTCAAAGGTTAGTTGCTCCAGGGCTACTCTCCTATCATGATCTATTTGCTATTTGATATGACTTCTTTCAAGATCAAATTAGCAATGAAGAATTAATGACGTGATAGGGAGATCAATAACGAAAATTAGAAAAAGAGTTGGAGATAGGCATTCTGGCGGGCGCAATATTTTTTTCAGATGGAGATGAATCTTCCAGAGTACTGATTTTTTATTTTATTTTATTTATTTATTTATTTATTTATTTATTATTGATCATATTTCATTGCTTTTATCTGAAAATTTTCATAAAATTTTGATTTCATCAAAACCCCTTGCTTACGCCACTGGAGATAGGACAGAACACTGAAGAACATCATTCTACTAATATATTTTAAAGATGAATGGTGGCATTTTCCAACAGCAGCTACAGAACGACTGGAAAGGAAATCAGAGAGAAAGATAGATCTCGGAAAAAGAAAAGTTTAGAAATGAAAGCTTCGTGGCAGACTCTATCGAAGACTTTCAACATGTCCAGCACTGCAGCAAAGATTCACCAAAATCCCAAAGTGCAGAATACCAGTAGTCAAAATTCAGGGAAGGGAAAGAAGATCACCAGTAGAGAGGTCCTTACGGAAACCGTACTGCGATAGGAGATAAGATTAGAAGACTTACGATGTTTCCAAATGTTCCAGGGAAGAATAGTTTCAAAAGTTTGGAAGGTAATGGTGTTAAAACGATAGGATGCTAGTTAGATGATTAATAGGGGTTCCATTCTTCGGCATGGTTCGGATCCAGCATGAAGAAAAGGTTGAAGTTGATAGGCATGGATAAAATAGTATACCAAGGTAGGGTGTTAGCTCGGAAGTACAGGTTTTGAGAATCACAGGAGGGATACTATCAGAACCAAATGCCTTCTTAGTGTTAAGCTCAGACAGAGCATAAACAACATATTTAGAAGAACTTACATTGCTAGGAAAGAAATAATTGGAGGAGAAGAAGGAATAGCTCCGGGGTCGCCTAAATAGAGCTAGAGGCAAACATTTGATAGAAGAATTTAACTTCAGCAGAAAGTAAAACGGAAGTTGTGCCGTCAGTAGATATAAGAGGATTGAAATAGTAAGGAAAAAAATTTGAATTAACATTTTCTGCAAAAGACCAGAAAGAGCGCGGGGAAGAGGAACCAGAATGATATGGAAGTTTCTAAGGAGAAAAGCATTTTTTTTCAGTGTCACTGATAATATTTGTTGTACGATTGCTGGATAAAATGAAAGTTGCATGAATTTTTGGAGTTGAAGGGGAAGGTAATTCCTGATGTCACCGTCATTGTGGCGTATAGAACGAAAACGAGCAGTGCTAAACTAAGGTTTGTTAGTTCTAGAAGTTGAAAAAGAGAAAATCAATAGGTTATGTGGTCTGTACAATCTGAGACACACCTCCCACCAAAGCAATAATCATTTTATGGAAAATCGAAGAAGTAGATTGCAAAAATCCGGTCAGTTATCAGCGCCGAAGACCAAAGTTTATAGCGGTAGATATTTTGGGTATTTCCTGCGGAAAACATAGAGATGTGATCAAAGGTTAAGGAAACAGAGCAAGATCAGGATGCATAGATATGGTGATCAGAGGATAAAAAGAAGGATTGGAAGTTTTGGAAAGATATAGACTGTTGTGTTATTTCCAACACGATCAAAGGGTACTGTTGGCAAAAAAGTCGAAGTCATATTTCTGTAAGAATGGTCAGGCCGAATTCACCGAGAATAATGATTTCAGAAAAGTTTAAACGAAAGAATGTGCTTTTTGTGGAAGTCTTTAAGGATTCTAGAATACTATTTGACTTAGGAGACATATAAAGAGAAAGATGAAATTAATAGTTGATTGGAAAGGAGAAGAGAGCCTAAGTCTTAGGTAAAAAATAAGAAGATCCCAAATTAGAGGCATGAGACAACAAAGTCATTGCGCACATAAACAATATTACTATATATCATATATTATAATATATATATATTATATATTATATATTATATATATATATAATATATAATATATATAATATATCTATAATATATATATATAATTATATATATTAGTATTATATATATTTGTATAATATAAGCAACATAAAGAACATAGACTAATTGAAAAATAAAAAGCCATGGGCCTATCGAGATGTCCCAGTCAACCACTAACCAAACATGCTAACTGAGTGTACATATATATAATATATATATATATATATATATATTATACCTAGTATATTAATATATATAATGATAACAGTATATGCTTATATATAACTATATGTATATATATATTTATTATAGATATATATATATATATATATATAATTTTAGGTATATATATTATATACTATATACTCTTGTCTTCAAACCCGATCTAAAAATAATATTTGAATGAATGTTCTCTGCAAAGGTATTTATCTAATTTTTTATCTAATTATACATTATGAAGAAAAAAAAACACTTTTTTTTTAAATACTTTTCAGTTACACGTCATACTTTTCATTCCGTTTTCTATGATATCTTGATTATATAAAATTTGCCTTCCAAAATATCTACGCATCCAAAAATTTCTGCAGCAGCACCGTCAGGACACCCTCCACCTGCGTAGGCCAGTGCGTATCAAAACTCTTGGGCAATTGTTCCGACATCGACTCTACTCCGATCCCGGCTCTTTGCAGCAAAAATTTCGATTCCGACTCCGACTCCGACTCCGGCTCTGGCTCCAACTCCGCAACTCTGGATCCGAGATTCAGAGTTCAATATACAGATACTACTGAGTGTACATATTAAATATTTGTATTTTTTAGAATTCAGTTTTATACTAACTAATTTTGTTCATGAATAAAATCTTACTGTTAAAAATTAGATCATAAACTTAATATATATTATGAATTTAAAATATATTCCATTATTGTCCTTTGCACAACTCTCAAAACAATTAGTATTTCCATTGGTGTTTTTTTGTATTTTGTATTTTGTATTTTTTAATTTTAATTTCTATATTCTCTGTATTTATGTATATTAGTCAAGTAAACATTTTTAATTTTCTTTATGATATTTTAATTTTTAAATAATAAATGATAAGTATTAACTGAATTTCAATTAAATTTTTTATTCCAAAGTATAAAGAAGTGACAAGTTTCATATATATATAAGATGAGCCAGATTTGTTGTACAAGATTACTTTATTATTTCAATCACCGGTAATATATATATATATAATATAATATATTATATAATATTATATTATATATATATACTATATATATATATATATATATATATATATATATATATAGGTAAAACTGAACCTTTCGTCTGATCTTTGATAATGAAATATAATATAATATATATATATATATTATATAATATATAGCTATATATATATATATATATATAATATATATATTATTATATATATATTATATATATATATTATATATATTAGTATATATATATATATATAATATTATATCATAAGTATATATCTAATATTATATATATTATATAGTATGATATTATATATACTATAATATTATATATATATATATTAACTATATATATATATTATATTAAATCTGTAACTAACCACACTTTATCCTAACTAAACTAAAGGGGGTAACAGTTGAACTACATATATGGATACACGTTTGCACAGCAATGCATCTAACCTAGATGGGTACGTTGTCAGCAATGCACCTACCGAGATGGATTCACTTTGCACAGCAATGCATACCTAACCAAGATAGTTTTGTCTTCAAGTACATTAACAATATTTAAGTTAATAAATAATCACTCAACGACTTATGGATAATTACATCTCATTGCTATAGCTTCCAGGAAATGTTCAAATCTGTTATCTTTAGGAATCTTTTATATTTGACCTAAAAATGCAATAAATATTTTAAAAACATGAGCTATAAACTTTATCTAAACAATATACCATATATCTACACATAAAAATATAAATATATTATAATAAAAATAATATATATTTAATATATATATATATATATATATATATATATATATATATATATATATATATATATATATATATTATGCCGAAATTTTTGACATATATTTAATGTAAATAGATTGTTACCTGTTTTAAACTAAAAATTTGCTAAATGAACATTTAGCCTTAATTTTGTTCTAAAATTCATTGATAATGTTCGGAAAAGCAAATACACTGCAGTATTATTTTAAGTTTCCAATACTAACTAAATATTCATATATTAAATTCACTCTAGTAAACAATATCTTCTTACTATGTTAAGTAACAGAATGTTACCTCTTAATTTAAATGAGGTCTTACTAAATGTTTTATTTTGACCTTTATATTTCAAGTAAATTGACCATATCGAATTTTATGTACTCAAATACACTGCAATTAATATTTTAATTTTCAATATTTACTAATAAGTTGATACTTTTAATTCATTTCAGTAGCACTTCCTACCTCTATACCTTTCAAAACAGTACTGGAAACAAGATGTCTGCCATTTATCTGTGTAGCTGCCTGGGTATTTCAAATAGGTACGATCGATACACAAATATCGAATATCGTTTTAAAAGATAAAAAAATTTTGGTCAGACGAAAGATTCAGATTTGTCCATATATATATATATATATTATATAATATATATATATATATATATATATATTTATATATATATTATATATATATATATATATATATATATATATATATATATATAATATATATATATATATATATATTTCGACATATGGGATATTTAAGAATATTTAAGAACATATCACAAACATTTCGCAATGTAATATACATATTACATAAGCATTGATTAAATCAACAATATAATATTTTAATGAGTTACTATGTGACAAGAACAGGCTGATGGAAACCTGTAGATGTCAATGAAAAGGCCTTTGAACGACTCGCAAGGGTCATAGGAGAGCAGACGATGATATGCAAACTTTTGGTGCAATGACTTTTTGTAACATGGAGCCAAACACGACAAGCTGATTCAGGAAATATACACGACTCTGGTCTGGCTGTCTGGGTAAAATAATGAACTTTGTTAACAATAACTCTCCAATGACCTTCTACGTTTTTGGCTCTTTTAGGCTTAATATAGGACACAAATGATGGGCATATATATCCTTCTGGGCCCTCCCAATGAGAGGTATCAAAAGGTGTTGGTCCGGCAGATGCACCTGAATAATACCTGTAATCAAAGTATTCTTCTTGTTCCTTAGAAACCATTGATACAAGGCTCGTCTTTGCTGACTGGCCAGGTACATCTGAATACTTCTTCCGGAAAATAGGTAATACCAGCCTGCGATTGCGCTTTTTACCTCGTAAATTGGGTATTCCTTGTCTTCCAAGCAGTAGTTGGTGCCATTATAAGAACAAGGAGGAGGGATGGTAGGATTACAATAAATTTGCGTTGGAATGGTGGAATGATGTGGTGAATGAATTGGTGGAGTGCAGAACAGGCCCCCGAAGGATGTGAGGAAATATTGACATTTGTGCTGCCAATGTAAACAGAAGCGATCCTGTAAAATAAATAAAATTATTATATATATATATATTATATATATAATATTATATATATATATATATATATATATATATAATATATATATATATATATATATTATATATATCATATATATATATATATATATATATATTATATATATTAATATATATAATATATATATATATATATATATATAATATATATATTATATATATATTATTATATATATGATATATTATATATATATATATTATATATATATATATATATATATATATATAATATTTAATTATTATATATTATTATTATTTTTATTTTTATTTTTATTTTTTTTTTTATTTTTTTTTTTTTTTTTTATTATTATTATTATAAAGTCAGTTCAATCATTCTAATTTAATGAATTTTGTTATTATTATTCTTAATTTATTATTATTATTATTATTATTATTATTATTATTATTATTTTTATTATTATTATTATTATTATTATTATTATTATTATTATTATTATTATTATTATTATTATTATTTTAATTATTAATTATTATTATTATTATTATTATTATTATTATAATATTGCGTAGTTTATCCTCCGAAACTTTTCTGGAAGTTTATGCATACGGTACTATGAAAAATACAATGTCAACTAAAGCTACAAAAATGTTTAAAGCTAAATATTCGTTCTAAGCAATTTAATATATATATATATATATATATATATAATATACTATATTATAATAATTATATATATGTATATATATATATATATATTATATATATATATATATAATATATATATATATATATATTTATATATATATTATATTTTCCTTTCTTTCATCCCAATACAGTTTTTAGATTTCATTTTATCCATTATTTTACAAAACAAATATTACTTTATAAATAAATAGCTTACGTTTCGGTATTCTTATCCAAACTGAAGAATAAAGACAAAATATAAACAGAATAGAGATGAAATTGAACGGAATATAAAAGCATTGAAACACACACACACACACACCACACACACACACACACACACACAGAATATTCATCTATATACGGTTCATATGCATATCTTCTCTCTCTTCTCTCTCTCTCTTCTCTCTCTCATCTCTCCCATCTCTCTTCTCATCTCTCGTCGTCTCTCTCTCTCTCTCTCTCAGTGTTCTCTCTTCTCTCTCTCTCTCTCTCTACAACACACAACCACACACACATAGTATAATATATATATATATATATATACTATTATATATATATATATATATTATATATCTATATATATATATATTTATATATATATTATATTATATTATATAATATATATATATATATATATTCTGACAATAATCTACAACTAATATTTAGCAAAGAATAAAAATAACTTATTTAATAGAAAGAATGTATTTATTAATAACTCTTTTATTTAAAATATTAAATTACGCTATCATCCATTTGGCGTAAATTTCGAGTTATATGAAAAATGTTTCATTTTGGGAAATACTGCTAGGATTCCCGTAGATTTGTTAAAAAAAAAAAAAAAATCAACTTCTCCAGAATTTAACATTCATAGGAAAAATTATTATATTATTATTATTATTATTATTATTATTATTATTATTAATATTATTATTATTATTAATTATTATTATTATTATTATTATTATTATTATTTAATTATTATTATTATTATTATTATTATTATTATTATTATTTAGTTCGCCTAAAAATATATGAACTTTAATAATAAATATTTTGAAGATACAATCCAATTCAACAACCTTAGAAGAACATCAAAAGATATCAACCAATGTTTTAGGCACGCCCATATCAACACACACACACACACATCCACACACACCTGCACGCACCCACACCCACACTCACACCCACACCCACACCCACACCCACACCTACACCCACACCATATATATTATATATATATATATATATCTATAATATATATATATATATATATATATATATATATATAGTATATATATATATATATATATATATATATGTGTAACATATATATAATATATGTATATATATATATTATATTATTATATATATATATATATATCACTATTGGGAACCACTGATGTAAGTGTGTATGACAAGTACTTACCCATATTATCCTAGCCATCGAAGTAATTAAAAATTAAAGAGAACTATAAACAGATTTTTGCCTTTATAACTTCGATATGATCTACAATACTGCGACATTCAAAAAAATTATTCTTCAAAAAATTTTTTTTTAGCAAATTCTTTCCGTGGAATATGCAATAGTTGACAACAGCGTAACGGCAATAAGATTGGTCGAAAATTTCAGCGGTTTGTGACGTCATTGGGAAAAGTTGTCTCAATGCACGCGATCGTTACAAAAAATTCCAATCTCCCTTTCTTTCCCGCTCATCCTTGCCTTTATTCATTACGCAAATTATGTAACCTACATATAACAGGAATGGGAAGGGGGAAGATTGATATTTGTTTTGGGAGAGGGAAGATTGATATTTGTTTTAAGCGGTTTTTTATTGTAAATATTAAATTTAACGTAACACCATAAAT
>JABUQX010038826.1:17500-26018 GCA_015478945.1 Trachelipus rathkii
CCTATATATAATATAAAATATATAAAAAATACTATAAATAATAATATATATTATATATACAACATTTAGAACATTATTTTTTATATTTATGTGTAAATGTTTTTTAATATCGATTGCATGAATCTCGAACCACATTCTTTAAATGTCACGACATGGCAACCTCGAGAATATTGCATGAGATATTATAAAATCGATTCTCTTTTCTAAAATATCGATATCTGATAGGATTACCCTATTTCCGACTATACCATATAATATATAAACCCAATAGATACGCAAATAAAAACATTTCTATCATCCCCTCCCCATATTTTCTCTTTGTACTATACTTTAAACTATCAACATAAATATATATATTAATATATAATATATATATATACACTACATACCGCCAATATAATATAATATATATACGCCATATACCTCCAATATATATATAGATAAGAGCGTGTTTGTATTTTGCTCTTTCTAGCATTTTGTAAAACAAATATCAACACTACCTTTTGCTTCTCCCTCTTACCTTTATAAAGTTTCTTTTGAAAGCAGCTCCGATATCTTACCGTCTGCCACAAGCCGATTCTTCGCTCTTTCCTATCGAAACTGTTCTAATTCCATTTTTGTGATTCTTGGAGCTTTCCTTTCTTCTCTTCCCATGTCCCAGTTCATTTACGTCAAGTATATATATATTTTCTTACTAACAACGGTGTTATTTCTAGCTCCCTCAGAAATTACATTAAGAAGGTGGTGTAAGGTCCTGACGGTATTCACCTCCTGTGATCCTAAGCTTCTGAGCTTGCATCCTGAGTTGGTAAACTGTTTCGTCTCTACACCATATCCATGAATTCAACATACCGTATGCTTATTAAGCTAGTGGCAAAGAAAGGGGGGGCTCTCTATCAAACTCACATATATATGTCCTTCACTATTAATCTACTGTCATTCACACGTTTTAGAATTAATCCCACATTAAATCAAATAACAGGTAGGTTTGAAAGGATACTCAAATGTTCTAAATACTAATATCTCGGAAAGCTCCGCCAAATACCGACTTCCGTAAAACGATTGTCACTTGAGATCTTTTTTCCGCTTCATATTTACTCTCTGATTCTTTATGCTCATTCGATAATTTTAATGAAGTTTTTTTGCTCTGGCAGTCAGGACATATCGAAATCTTTGCTATAGCATTCCTGCTTAAGAAGCAATTGATTTCATAGAACTTCCCTTTTTCGGTATCTATCGCGTTTCTTCTGACTCCCTGTTTCCCCAGTCAGCCTACCCAAAATAAGCAGCGGTGTGTAGATAATAAATCCTTCAAAATTTATAGACAATAAGTGACTGACTGATTCCTCAACGGAGTTTTGCAAGACATCACTCCATTTTCTTCTACTTCTTCGATTAATAAATCTTCTACCCGTTAGATCGTCCCTTACTCCACTTGATAAGGACGACCAACCTTCAATTTGAAAGTCGGAGCAGCAAATTGCAAATAATTAATGCTTTGGAGGTGGTCTTGGAGCAACTGATCTCTGATATTTCTCGTATTTCTAATTGGGGCAAGAGAAATATTAAGAGAGAGAGGAGAGAGAGAGAGAGAAGAGAGAGATGGGAGAGATGGAAAGACGAGAAGAGAGAGAGAGAGAGTAGTTGTTTTCAACTTTCCTCCAAAAACTCAATACATTTATCTATCTACTCGACATAATCTTTCGCATAACTCGAACCTTCTTCTTCCTTAACAATCTTGGTATTCCTTTCTCGTACCTTTGCTTTGTAGGGAACCAGAGTATCTCTCCCTTTAAACAACCTTTAAGAGGTTAACGTGTCTGAAACGTCTTCAGGACTTCTTTAAGAAATTGTTTCATTTGTAATGGGGCTGGTAGCTGTCACCCTGTATAAAATATTCATAGCATAACGTGGATGCTTGTACACGTTGCTGCTTTTTCGTTAATAAGGCGGTAGAGTCTAGAACTTTTTGAATTATCAACAAGTCATTGCTCTCTCTCTCTCTCTCTCTCTCTCTTTTTCGTCTCTGTCTCTCTCACTCTCTCTACTCTCATTTACTCTCTCTGCAATATCTTTCTAGTTGATGAACTGTTGTATCACCCTCCTTATGTTATCGTTATTAGAATGGACAGTGCTTCTATGAACTCTCTCTTGTTTACCTCAATAGTGACATTCTGTAAAATAAATAAATAAAAATATAAATAAATAATAAATAAATAAAATAAATTAAATAAATAAATAGTAAATTTAAACAATCCAAAAACGATCCTAAATCAGATAAGTGCGAACCGGACAATGCATCCATTTCGCCGCCGGCGCCAGTTTCATAAACTAAAAGCTTAAAAAGATCGATAGACTTACGTCCTTTTTCCACCGCCATTTCTCAATGAAGTCCGAAAGCTTGAAATTGGATTCAAGTTATCGTGTTTATAAATTAACTTTGATTGAAAACTTTTGAAATAAAAGTTTTAGGTAATTTCTCCTTCCAAATTAAGTAATTATTAAGGTAATTGAACTTATTAGTCTGATAAAAAACTGATTAGTGATTAAGCTGATAACTTACTCCATCAATCAGGTATAATATATATATAATTATATTGTATTTTACGCAATCAATATATATATATATATATATATATATTTTATATATATATATATATATATATATATATATATATATATATCTATATCATTAATATAATCTAAGTCTAAAGAAGAACTCATTAAAGCTGAAATATAACAAAAACGTATAATCAAAAGCCTAAATCTAATTCTAAACTATATCCTATCGAAAAAAAAAAAAATAGAGAAGCACAAGTAGAGTAAAGCTTGAAAAAGATTCTCAAAACTAACGAATCATAAAAAAATACAATAAGACTATAAGAAAACAAGACAAACACTTCTTTAAAAAATTAGTCAGTACCTTTTCTTAATGGACATAAAACAGAATGAATCAATAAAATATTAAAAAAACTACTTTAAAAATTACAAAGAATTTTTACGAAATAGATTGAAAGCTAAAATGATAGAGATCAAACATGAATAACAATAAATAGAATTATATCTTTAAGGTTTTACTTGTAGAAGTAACGAGAGCAGCAAATTTAATTTACTGCATATTAAAAAACATTTAAAAAAAACGAGTAGCATATCACACTAAGAACCTTTTTTAGCAAAAAGCAAACCAGATATTGAATGAAACACCTGTAATAAAAAATATGAACCATTTCGTAAAATAATAATACAATTTAAAAGTAACCCGTAAAAAGTAAATATATTTATCATAATCAAAAAATAAGGAACAGTTACTTCTATGATATAAGTAAATATATGATATAATTAAATATATAAATAATATAATTAATATAATAATAATATATATATAAATATAATTATTAATAAAAAAAAAATATAATATATATAAAATATATATAATATAATAAAATAATAATAAGATATATATATAATAAATAATTATTAAATATAAAAATATATTAAAATTAATATTATAATATTGTAATATATATAATATATATTTGACAGAATAGGCGATTTTTGAATTATGAAAAAATAAGAAAATCAAGTATCAAAGAAGAAATAAAATTAATTATATTTGCACAAAAAATAGTGAAAAGCACCCCACCCTAGAATTAAAAATAGAAAAATTTTTAAATTTATGATTCTTAAAATAACAACGTTATTTGCTTTAAACAGATCCTCCTTTAATGATGCACTTAGATTCTCTTTTAAAGGGTGAAAACACTCATGTTAAAAACATAATTAGAACATAACCGTAACATCGATCGAAATTAAAAAAATTATATAGGAGAAATTAAGATGTATGAAATCGAGTTTTTCAATACGATATACATTCACGTCGATTATCTATTAATAATATATCTTTCTTTTTCGATTTGAGCCCTTATTAAGAGAGTAAATGTGTTTAACTCTTCCATAATTCCTATATCTTTTCTTTATTCCATCGTTTATCTTCTTTCTATTTTCTCCTTCTTCATTCCTATCTTCTTATTCTTCATTCATCATCTTCATTTCTAAAGAAATCTTTTTCTTCTCTCTTTGGTAAATTTGCTTTTCTTCTTTTTGTTCTTCTTTCTATCTTTATTTTATTATTTCACTATTCTGTCTAGTTAATTTATCATATATTCAAATATAAATATCCTACTTCAAATCTCTGTTTTATATTTCTATCTCTTAACTATTCTTTATACTTTATCTAACTTTTTTGAAGCACATATTATTGCTATACGTAAGCTGCTAACAAAATCAACTCGCCTGTGTTCTGGCTTTTAATACTAAAATATTACCAAATTCAAGGAGCATGAATGATAACTACGCCGCGATGTCAATTCCAATTTATTAAACAAGACCAATGAATATATATTATATATATATATATATATAATGATATATTTAATATTAAATTTATAGATTAATTATATATATATATATAATAATATATATAATATATATATATATATATATATATATATATATATATATATATTCAGGGCCCGGACTGGCCAAGTCGGCTGGTCGGCGATTGCCGAGGGCCCCCAGCCCAATGGGCCCCCGGAGAGGCATCCCCAAAATGGATATACTACTTTATAATTAGCTACATCAGAGTAATTTGATTATTATTTTCCTTATAATCTTACGCGTTTACAATCAATTTTAAGCAGTTTACCAGTTGGTTTTTGGTTATGGTAAGCCTAACTAACTTCTTTTTCGCGACGCTCACTCGCTCAGTCTCGTATTAGGTCGTATTAGGGTTGTAACAGTTGTGTCAACATGAAATGTGTGTAACAAAGTGAAAAAAAACGAAAAAAGAAAATAAAAACAAAAATCTGAATAGAACTTAAAAAAAAACTTCCACAAACAGATATCTATAATATACTGGTAAACAGTTACAAACTTCTCAGTCGACAAAGATCAGTATCTATTGAAAGGGACAGGATAAAATATTCATTAATACATAGTAAGAGCATCGAACTAGATTTATTAGCTCAATAACACGATGTGTTTTTTGTACACTCATTACATATATCATTATATTTATTATTAATATTAATTATTATTATTATTATAGATATTAAGATTTTAATTATTAAATTATATATAATAATTATTATTATTATATATAATAATTATTAATAAATTATTGACTATTAATGGATTAAAATCCTTACTATCAAATTTAAAAATATTCACTAAATTAAATTCAGGAAAGAAACCTAAATAATAAAAAAATAATAATAAATAGTAAAACATAGAATAAATAAAATAAATAAGAATATAAAATATAATAATAATATAATCAAATATAATATATATTAATATATAATAATATATAATAGTAATATATATAAAATATATATAATATGAATTATATTAATTTAAAATTAATTAATTAAATAATAATAATTAAAGATCAGAAATATATAAAATTATAAGATCTAATGATTTGTGCACAAAAATATTTAAAATGTTTACGATAAGTATTAATATAAATATATACCAATGTGCTGATGCACAAAAAAAGGTAAACATTCACGCATTCACGGCATACAGCATCCAGCTCCGCACCAATTAAATTAAAAAGATCCGCTCCGCATCCGCGCTTTGCCCTGGGGATGTTGCGCGGATGTATGTCTATTGTCGAATATTTAATAAAAGAATTAGCTAATAAAGTTCCTCAGATACATCATCTGAAAAATAAAATAAAAAAATGTAAATAAGTTGAAGGTTATTCCAAACGGATTGAGATTCGGATCTTAATGCTATAAGAGTCACATAACTGAACTCATTAATAACACTTTTCAATAAATCGGAAGAAAAAGTAATGCTCAAAGAACTTTATGCTTCGCTACGCACAGTATCGTATCCAAAGTAACAATCTTATTAATATTAGGAAAAAATAGACATCATATCACACTGCAATAAGCTAATTGAAACCATTAGAAGAAACTACCAAAAAAAAAATCAGCGCCTCTAACAACATTTCATGTCTCTTAAGATTAATAACTGTTTAAAATCACACACGCTTATAAAAGAAAAAGATTTGAACCATCTATAAAATGAAGAATGATGACGTTTAAAATTAATGAAAAAGAAATTAAACAAGTGAAATTCAGTAAAAAATTCTATGATTCTATGAAGTTAAGAGAACTTACATACTATAATGGCAACTTACTTAGAATTAACACCACGTTATAAAGACCAATTATTGGTAACGATATAAAAACAAGTTAAATCATTAATTTGTGTTGCAGATGAAAACTTCAATCCGAACAGTCTAGTAATCGCAACCTACTATTTTAAAAGGAAAAAAAAAAAAACGAGCAAGATAAAAATTGAAGAAACACCTTCAACAAGCAAAGGTCAATAACAAAATTTCACTGGAAGAATGTCTACGGGTTCCAATAGATGATTGAAAGAAAACACACGTTATTACGAAAAAAATGTTAAAAAAAATAAATAGTTGCAAATAAGATTGAAAACTATCACCAAGAAAAACGAATTAGATTCAAATGATGATCCAATCAGTTGGTGAAAGTAGAAGCAAACTGTATTACCCACGCTGAAGTAAAACTTGCAAGGAAAACATTCACACCAATCCGAACAGTGTCTAATTAACTAGCCATCCATTAAAAAGGAAAAATGAAATATCAAACAGAACCACATACTAATCTACAATAAATCAAATAACCAGTTCACTAGGAAAGAAATATATCTACACACAAGCCACAGTGAGTGATGAAGAAACACACGTCAAATAATATAAAAAAAAGAACTGCAATTTGGAAAGATGAAAATTGAAAACTAGAAAATACGTCGAAGAAAAAACGACAAAGAATAAAAATCAAAATGACACCTATACAGTAGGTGGAGTAAATTAAATTAAAGCAAAAATGCAAAATGTTTCCATCACTTAAGTATAAGACTTCAAAAGGAAGAGTCCTGGCACTGTCATCCAAATTCGTGATTCAAAAGTGAGAGAGTATTTAAAGGCAATGCTGGGAATAATAATATGATAGAAAATGAGAAACAAGAACTCTCAAGCAGAAAAAAGCAGAAAATTGAATGTCCTACAGCACAAAACCTATCCAAAATAATAATTGAAAATTTTCAACATTTCTTCGATCAAAAAGTCCTTAATCCTTATGAAATCTCAATTTTTAAAAATCGGTCCTTTAGGAAAAGAAAAGGTTGAGAGATATCCATAATGATTGAGGTCCCCATCCAAAAGCCCCACTGAGGTAAAGCAATTAATATAAATGAAGAATGTGTGAGAAATAAAACACAACATAATAGAAATAAAATCAATATAGAATAAATAATAATAAATAATAAATAATAAAAGAATATAATATTGAATGACACTAATAGATAAAAATAAAATAATAAATATAAATAATATTATATGATAAATATTATATATATATATAGTAATATGATAATTAATAAATAGAATTAATTAGAATATATAGACGGTAGTATAATAGATAGTATGAATATAATAATATACAGAAAAATCTAAAATATAATAATATAAAATGAAATAAAACATTTTATCATGGGGGGAAAATATGCTTTAGTTAACACAACGAATGATCCAATAATTAAAAAAATAAAAAATAATATAATATAGTAAAAAAAATATATATATATAAGATAGGTATATAATAAATAGTAATATATATATAAGTTAAATATCCGCATCCGCGAATATTAAAAATAAATTAATCGCAAGATATTAATACTAAGTATAAATAAAAAAAATATGAAATAGAAGAAAAAGAAAAAAAGATAGAAAATAAAAGAAAGAAAATAAATAAAATAAGAAATAATAAATAAAAAATATATATTATAATATATATATAATATTAAATATCCGCAAATCCGCGAAAAAATATGAACAAATCGCAAGATAACAGAGTAGATTACGAAGATTAAATATTTACAAAAGAACTGAAAAGATCGATTTCAAACCATCACATTCAAATTTGAGATACTAATCCTGGAGCAAAAACAAATGTCTATGGATAGAAAAAGTAAATGAAGAAAAGAAAACTAGCACATCAAGCCCTTATGGTTTAGATTGTTCCATCAGGTATAACTTCGGCTTCTCTCGCAGTGATTCATCAAGAACTAATTCCAGTTCTGACACAGAAAATGATGATGAAGAAAACCCCATATAACGCTGATCCTGTAACGCAACAGCTTGGATGTTTCACCTGCCCCAACGAAAATGACCCAATTGGAATTAAAAAAAAGCTTGTAATGAAAGAAACAACACTAAATACAAGGGGAAAAAGAGGAGGAAAAAGAAGAACTAGAATTGGTCATTTGATCCTTCAAAACTTTATTACCGACATTAACCGAATTTTTGAAAAAAATATCAAAATAATATAAAAAATAAAACACAAAGAAAAATGGTGTATCAGTATTCGATTCCGGGCTCAAACAACAGAGTGTAACTGCTCCAGCTGATATGCTT
>JABUQX010038827.1:0-25000 GCA_015478945.1 Trachelipus rathkii
AGAGGAATAACTTAATATATATTGTTTAATTTCTTTGAATATTGTACCAATACGATAATAAGTTGAGATTGGTGCCTGTAACTTAATCTATCACACAACCCTTACAATATATGCGTGATATAGCAAGGTATGCAGATCTCATACTAATAGTAAAGCGTTCGCTCGCCTCGCATTTATTATTTTACTCTTTCGTCTTTATTACCTATCCTATCCTCTTACCAGGGCAGATCCCTATACTATACCTTAGCCTAGTTACAGGGCAATCTTGCCTAACTATTCCTTTATCAACAGAATATTACCAATATCTTTTATTCAGTATCAAGTGGTATTTCTTCTTTCAGGATGTAGATTCGGTGAGTAAATTAGTTCATAATTACCGAACTTAGATTCATTAGATATTCTCGTTCATTAGCAATTATTAGATTCTCTATAAGCTATTGATTAGAGGATACTATCATATTTTTTTGAGAATTGTTTCCAAGTGTGGGAAGTTCACGTGACTTTGTTCGGTTAAAATAGAATCCATTATGTGCTGTGATTTTATTATGTCCGATTATTGAATATTGAGTTTAAAAAAGGTCGCTTTAGAGTATGATAAAGGAATGTCAAATTAGTCTGTAATAAGGATAATATTATATACAAAGGATATTAATCGTTCTTTTCAGGTAAGTTAGCGTTATAAAACGCTCAGTAAATTATAAATTGAAAACTGCATATGAAGAGTTATATAACTGAAAATAAATATAAGAAAATAATCTAAAAAATTAATAAAGGAAGATAATACGTTGTTCTTCAAAAATATGTTCAACTCACCTTGAGAGTGCTGCTTAAGTACAATCAGATCTATTATAAAGTAATCACAATTATTAAAATATATAGCTGAACTTTATATATGTGAGAGAGAAAAATAGGATACACTGCTTTTAGCTTTTCTAAACAAACATTTATTTATTCCGCAAGAAAAAAATAAATAAATAAAAAATAAAAATATAAATAAAAAAAAATCTCATAAATACAATACTTAACATAGGGAATGGAGGTACATATGGAGAATCCAGATAAATTGATGTTTAGTAGAATTAAATATGTATAAACAAATATAAATAAATAATAAAAATAAAAAAAAATTGTATATAATTTTGTAAATGATATTAAATATTTAAAGAGTAATTTTCAAATTTTGCTAGTATAGTTCAATATAGATTCTTATCTCATAAATTTTTGGATTTTATTTGTTTTTATAAATAAGGAATAACCCAAGGGTATACCGCAACTGATGGCAGGTAGTCAGGGGTTCTCTTACGGCTTAACCGGGGAACTTAACGGGGTAGGACTATAATTACTCCCACCCTCCGTAGGGAGGTCTCATGAGTACCTATATCACCCAGACTACTATTGGTATTTGGGTTGTCGAGGTGAGTATTCCTATCTCGCCATTCACACGTAACGTGAGGTATGGAAACGTCACCTGATGGTTACCCGATCTGAGCTGAGCCTCCTTAAACATTGCCTCAGATGAAATACTACTTTCCAATATATATTAATATATTAATATATTAATAGTATATATATATATATATATATATTATATTATTATAATATATATATATATATAATTATATTAATATATATATATATAATATTATTTATGATATTATATATATTTAATATTATATATTATTAATATTTTAATATTAATATATTATAATAAAATATTAAATATATATATATGATTAATATATCTTAATTTGTATTGTTACGCCGGCTGGAGCTCCCACCCCAAAAAAAAAATAAAATAGTCAATTCTATTCATCGATATCATCTCAATCTTTATCTTTATCTCTCTCTTTTACACATTTTCCGCACTAAAAATTTTACCCAGAGATATCTCATATACTATATGTATTCCTTATTCTACGTACTCATTGATAGTATTTTATATTAAGTTTTTATAGAGTGAATGATAATGGATATATATATTGTGGCTTTATTCTAGAGGTTGAGCATATTATATATATATATATATATATATATTATTAAATATATATATATATATATTATTATATATATATATATATATATAATATATTATTAATATATTATATATATATTAATTATATTATATATATATATAATATAATATATATATATATATATATTATAACTATATGTATATATATATTATAATATATATATAAATATTATAATATATAAAGACTAGTCACTAATCACTTGCTCACAACAAAGAACCAACGTATCACTCAGCATTTAGTATTATATATATTATATATGATTATATATAATTATATATATATATATCTATATATTATATATATATTTATATATATATATAATATATATTATATATATATATATATATTATAATATATATATATATTTATAATATATTAATTATAATTATATTATATTTATATATATAATATATAAATAAATTATATATTACATATCTATAATATAATATATATATATATTATATATTATATATATTATATATATATATAAATATATATATATATTATATATATATATTATATTATATATTATATATATATAATTATATATATATTATATAATAATATTATATAATATATTATAATATTATATATATATATATATTATATATATATATTATATAATATATATATATAATAATATATATATATAGCAGCTCTACCGAAAGCCATCATGCATGTACTAAAATATAACTCTACATAACAGCATCAACACACGACGAACACACTAACACATTTTGAATTTTAGCAAGCCAACACTCTTCACTAATCTGAGATTAGAAACATAAAAATAATTATTATTCATCTAATATTTATTTAATATTAATATCATATTAAATTTAGTATATATATATCATATTTT
This sequence comes from Trachelipus rathkii, assembly GCA_015478945.1. Taxonomy (NCBI): domain Eukaryota; kingdom Metazoa; phylum Arthropoda; class Malacostraca; order Isopoda; family Trachelipodidae; genus Trachelipus; species Trachelipus rathkii. The sequence continues at coordinate 2,896 of JABUQX010038827.1, forward strand.
GAGGTCTGGCAAAGTACTCTCTCTAACCTTGCGTTTACTTAAACTTACTAGTATAACTTTGATAAATACTGGTAATATTCCAGCATATAAATAGATGAGTTGCCAAATGTTTTTTTATCCATTCAAATAATAATAATATGTTTAAATTATATTTCTATTATTTTATTTATACTTATTTAATGGAGGTTCTAAGCTAGTGATCGAGAGGAACAACATAGTAGTGAGTGGAGTAGGACGATAAGTATCCCCCTAATTATACGTATATATTCCTCTAAATTCGGCAGGCAGGTATACCTCATCGAGAAACCTATATATAATATATCAGTAACTCTGTCCATTACTTTTGTATGAGTATTTATCATATACTACTAAGTGAGTGAGTGAGAGATAATCCACTTTAGTTAAAAATATTAAAATTTATAACTATTTGGTATATATAGACATCATTGCGTAGTCATCACTCTGAGGCTCGAGCTTACTTACGTAGAATTCTCAATAAATAACGGTAGTAATAGCAGATACTAAGTTTATTTTAGGCTAGAGGCCGCACACAGAATTTATAAAATTTTTCACAGGTTATTTTTTTAGAGGATTTATTATTCATATTATTATTAATTATTCCTAATAATAATAATTTATTATTATTTTATACTGGATATGATTATTATTATTAATTGTGTTTTATATTGGTTTTAATATGTGTAATATTTCGGGGAGGTCATGACAATATATTAATTTTATATATATATATATATAATATACTATATATATATATATATATATATATATATATATTATATATATTAATCTATATATATATATAAATATTAATACACTGTATAATATATGTATATATATAAATAAAAGTATATTAATATATTTATATTAATATATTCTATTATATTATATATATATATTAACTGGTAGATATATATCATGAGACTAATATATATATATTAATATATATAACTATATTATTATTAAATATGTATCATATATATATATATATATATATATTAAATTATAACTATTATCTAAGTAATAATAAATTTTATAAATTTAGTATTCTTAACTTAAATAATTTATAGAGAATATATATATATCAACAACCACATATACTCTCTTTTTACAAAACTTCCTAAAGATTTTTCCTTGCGGACAATACACAATAAATAGATGTTTCTCACTTACCGGATTGTCCGTTAATCGAGATGTCCGTATGGTGCCTTGTTTCTACTATACGAAGTAACGACTATGTGTAATTGGAGATTTGTTGCATGATCCTATAAACTTATCGCATATCCTATAAACTCAATGCAACTTAGATGGCATCAGGAAACTCTAGTTTCGACAAATCGACATGAGTGTTTAAAATATGTTGCACTTGAGACGATCATTGAGTCATTGCAATTCGAGGCTCGTGTTTTACAAACCAATCTTGTTTGTAATAACTTAACTCCTGCACTTAGCGAAATAGCATTACTTATTTGAGCTCATTGCTGCACTGTCTGAACTCTGTGTATTGAATTATCACTGTCTGGAGAGTTCCAGGAAACAGCTCTTGTTGATTAAAGGCATTTTGGAGAGAGGAGCACGAATTGCCAATCGTACTGCTTTATTTATAAAATGGTGTAGTGTTTCCTCCGGTTCTGTTTTTAAATCTCCAACTTTATCCTACTTTCAAATCAAGTCTTTCTTGCTAAGGTAGTCTCACGGTCTGAAGACTCATGCTCTCATCTATTACTTATGCGATAGCTCACTCTCCTTCAAATATGTTAATCTATTTGTGGTATCCGCTAAGTGGAGTTGTATCAATTTAGAAGTTGCCTATCGTCGGTAATAATGGCTTTATACCAGCATTCAAAGTTAGTTTGGAGCCCGAGACTTAGAATAAGAGATCACGAAATAATGTATGCTAGCTTCTATAATGTGGCAGTCACAGGTTCAAATCTGTGAGATGTCAGCGTGTGGAAACGACATGTGAGTTAGCTAAGTGACACTATCTCTAAAAAGTCTCATCTCATTCTTAAGTATAAGATACCTAACGCAACTTTCTAGCAGCATTATGTGAGAAAAGGAGCTCTACACTGTCTTAGAGACACGATAATACACTAAATTCACATTAAGGCATATAGAGGAACTCTGACATATAATGAAAACTAACCTCCGAGATTAGAATATGAGTCGTTATGTGTAAAAAGAACATCTACATAATAGTGGTATGCTTGAGAAATCGCCAATAGCTTATGAGAGATTTCTGTTGCAATTGCCCAATTGAAGCAAGCTGAATAGCACATATATTCTTTTGTTCTATACTGCAGCTCAGTTATTGGAGCATTAAACCGACCGTCTCTATACACAGGACTGATAACTGTCAGAGCACTCTTCATTCCATGAGTTTTATCTAATCTGATAGAGAACACAAACTGCTAAACATTAAACACTCTGACCAGCTGGGCGTTCGCTGAACTCGGAGCTTAAGAGCAGATCATCCATTCTAGACTAATTTGGAATTAGTAGTTGAACAGCTCTAAAGTAGCTAATATAGAGCCATTAGGGTTTAGAAAATCTGGGTGTCTCACACAGAGTCAAAGATGTGACTGATCCTTCTTACGATAGGTGCAAAAGTAAACTTATTTCGAACACATGCCTGAGTGAGATATCATCTAGGGCCATTTCCCTATTTTCTTCGTATCCCTCTAGTACATACTTTTCGATGTCTACGGTATACCGCCGAACGTGTAGGCGATATGCTACTAGCATGTCAAACGGAAAAGGCACAGGATACTCTTGAGTCACTAAAGGAACGAATAGAGAAATGGAATGATTGAGAGCCAGAGCGTCCAGGGCACGGTTATGCATATCGTCGGTAGAAAATGTGACAAGGTACGGCGAGGAGAAAAAGCTTGTTTCGGCATTCCTAAGGATAAAAGTCCGTGAATCAAAATTACGTAAGCGCGAATCGCCCTCAGATAAGAGAACAAAGCAGCGTTACTTTCTGCGATCGAAGTTATTGGATCTACTGCTTTGGCTCAAGAGTACCTGCAAAAAAATTGTGTGTAAGGAGTAAGTTGAGGAAGACCAGCGAGCGATCATGAGCTCTTGATCTCCGGAAAATCCGGAAAATCAAGTAATATACAAAATTAGAGATAACACTATCCTTACCTATATTCACAGAATCACACATATCACTGATTTTTAGTGAGTAAAACTTAATAATATGAATATAATAATAATAAGTAATCCATATTAATAATAATAATAATCTTATTAATTAAAGATCCCAGACAAATAGTATTATTAATATTTATATAAAACCACACTCTCTATTATAAAGTACAACTGACGATATACATGCGACACATCCATACACTAGAAGGGAAATTAATGAGTGCAGATATTATTAGAGTAAGCAAAATGGAATTAACTAAGTGATATGAGTATTCCTTCCATTTATTTTCAAATTATATATAATTATTATCTATATATATATGAGTTATAATTTTATTATTATATTATTTAATTATATTAAATTTTTTTATTTACTTTATTATGACCATGACACACCACTCAACTATATATGAAATAAAGGCATTGGCTCTTGAAATATCCGACCTACTTTTTCGAGCAAAATTAAGTTGATTAATGATAATATAATAATTAAAGTGTTTACCCCCTCAAGAGTGTCAGGTCCATACATTTAAATACTATAGCAAAAGGGTTGAACATTGGAACGCGAGTCGAGAAAGAACGGAATTTACTAGAATATAATAATAATAATATATAAATATAATAATAATATAATAATAATAATAAATAATAATAGTATAATTAATTAAATAATAATATAACTATGTATAAGAATTATATAAATAATAATAATTAATAATAAAATAAATTAAATAATAATTATATATAATAATATATATTAATAATAAATTAATAAATAAATAATTAAATATAATAATAATAACAATAAATAAATAACATAATAATTTAAATATTAATATTATAATATAAATTTAAACAATTAAATAATAATTAATTAATGAGAAATAATAATGGTAATAACAGTAATAATATAATAAGTAATAATAAGTATATAATAGAAGTAAAAATAGATATAAAGTAATAAAAGTATTGGATGATATGTGAATATATTTATTGACAGTATATGAATAAGAAAAAGAAATTAATCATTAGGATTATGATAGGAAGAAGTTAATTAAGTTATATATAGATATTATGTTTATTAGTTATTTATAGTGTTATAGATATATTAGATAATTATATAAGTTAAGTAATATCAGATTAAATAATCAAGTGGAGTAGATTATTGAATTAAATTAATGTAATATATCCAATTCATAATAATCAATATTAAATTATAATTCATATATATATTTTTTTATTAATTTTAATGTAATTATTAATTTATTATTCTTTTATAAATTAATTTCATCATATTTCTTATATATTTTTATCTAATTATTATTATTATTATATATTAATATATAATTTATATTATATATATATTATTATATTATAGAATAATATAATTATTAATTATTTCATTATACTTATTTTATATTCTTGATTTATTCTTTTATTAATTATATTTATTATTATTATGTTATTATTATTATTATTATTATTATTTAATTTATATATTAATTATTATATTATTATATATATATTATTATTATTATTATTATTATTTAATTAATATTAATTACTAATATAAACTTATATATTCTCCTATTTTCTTGAGAACATATATAATAATATAAGTAATTATTATTAATAATAATAATTATAATACTTAAATGAATAAAAATAATATAATAATAATAATTAAATAATAATAATAATATAATAATAATATAATCTTAATATAATAATAATAATAATATAATATAATAATAATAATATATATAATATTAATATATTATTTCTATAATTATTAATACATTTAATTAAACTATTATATTATTATACCATCTACTATTATTATTCTTATTATATATTATTATTTTTTAGACTGATAAGCCTTCTTATCTTTCTTTGCACAAGTGTTGTTATTAGCATTATTATTATGTTTATTGTTATTATTATTATGACAATTAAAATTATGTATGCTTAAATATAGAAATATCTGGAATATTATATTATTAATATATATAATTATATCTTAATATTAATATAATAATAATTACTTATTTATATATTATTATTTCTATATATTAATTAATTAATTAAATATAATATTATATATAATATAATTATGTTATTATTCATTCTATTTTTTTTAAATTATAAATTTAATATAAAATTATATTTAAGTAACATTAAATATTATTTAGCGAAATATATTATTATTATTATTATTAATAAATTATATATACATTAAATAATAATAATATTAATTATTATTAATTATTAATTATTAAATTATTATTAATTAAGATAATATATCAATAATATATCAATTACTAGATATAATTATATAATCCTGAAAATGCATTAATTGCTAATTGCAAATGCTCTATAGAGAAATTGGATTTTCATTTATAAAATTAGGAGTCAGAGTGAGTTGAGGAAATATATAGAGTGAGTAGCATAAAGTGAGATATATATTATAAATAAAAATATAATATACAGAACTCATGAAACAAATCATTTTTTTGTATCTCAACTATATAACTTTTAAGCTACACTCTTAACGGGTGACGGAGCATACTTCGCTCGGTATTACATACGTTAAAAAATATATATACAGTATATAGAGCTATATTTTGAACATATATATATACTAACTGATTTTCAAGTTCTATTATATTTACTATGGGAAAAATACCTTTATTCGTATATATATATACGATTATACATTATATATAATAATATATTAATATTATTTATAATATATATAATATATATATATATATAATATTAATATATATTATATATATATTATATATATAATTATATAAGATATATATATATATAATATATATATATATACATATATATATTATATATTATATTTATTATATATATATATAATTAATATATATATATTATATATTATATATATATATATATATATATATATTATTATATAATATATATATTATATATATATATATATATATATATATATATATATATATATATATAATACAGGGCTGCGGCATACCACATATATCATAATATATATATAATATATCGACCTAATGGACTAAAGAAAAAAAAATCTACGCCTCTACTATAGCATTATGTTAAATATAATTTTAATATATATATATATATCTATTATATATATATATATAATATATAATATATATATATTATATAATATATATATATTATATTATATATATATATTATATAATATATATATATATATATATTCTATATATTATATATATTAATATAATATATAATATTATTATATATTAATAATATATATATTATAATTATATACTATATTATTAAAGCTTTGTAATTATTATTATTATAAAAATATGATAGTTAGTCTACTGTTCAATGCAACTACCGCATAGAACGTACGAATGGTTCAGATAAAATCACTCAATATCTATTATCGTATTACTATATATATAACGGTCAATATATAGTATCATAAAACACAGCACCTACATACCACATCAACTCACCCATATACTATCTATTATATTATATATATTATATATATCTATAGTATATAATATATATATATATATATATATACACATAACACAACATATAAACTATATATATTTATATATATATTATATATATTATATATATATATATATATATAGGAAGGTAAAGAATTCTGAATTTCGTTTTCACAGTGTTTAAGCTTGCATCTTATCGATTTTTTTGGCCCTTGAAATTTTTAAATTTATGTTTTAATGTTTAAAATCAATTTTACTTACTTTTATTTATTCGTGTAATTTGATGGGTTTGTAAAAGAGCGTTAGTGTTTTTAACTTTATTGATTTTTCATATTTTTACATATTTTACTGTAAATACGATTTTACTTTTTAACATTTACGGTTTTAAATTTGGTTTAGTGTGTGAATAATTTTAACCTGAATTCACGTTTGTTCGTTTTTTTTTTGTCTGTTGTTTGTTTTGTGTTTGCTGTATGTGTATGTAAGATGGCAGATTTCTGCACGGCGGGGCTTACATCGACTTTACCAACATCGGTGGCTTGCAATCTAACTCTGCTTCCGTGGAATACACCTTGTACTCTAACCCTAACCTTTGCTTCTCTGTCTGTACCAGATGGCTAGATTCTATCTCTAACCTGTTTAATTTATGTCAACTATAACTTAGTTTATAATTTCCGTCTGAAGGGTGGAGTAATTGCCTATGTAACATACAACACTCCTGTAACACTCTAAGAATCTCGAATCTCTATTCGATGCTTCTGTGGCTTCAAATCTTTCTTCCTTCTAATACAATATATCTTGTGTTTCTGCTACGTTCTCCTAACAGAACAAGATTTTCATGGCTTTTTTGAATATCTTAAAACTTCTCACGAGACTGTTTATTCTTCTCATCCAAATACTGAAGGTCCCTCCTATTTGGGGATTTCAAATTACACAATCACTGAATGGTTTGGGGTCCTCTCATACTGATTTAGATTTGGAGGAGGCCGAATCATTCGCATTCTCAACGACCCTGGAGCAACTAATGTAAAGAACAACACACACATTCCGCGGATGTCCCAACCAATTCTTGAACACACTAGCCCTTTTCTCTACTAGTTCCATCTCTAATAAATAACACACACACACACCAACATCAAAACATGCGGTTCGTACATATTGTAAATAATGCACAATCATCCACTTACACATTCACTATATAATTTTTTAATACCTTTTCTCTCACTTACATATTTCTAATCTACATATCCTGCCTATATAGTATGTTTTTATTTACTTGGCTACTTTAATTATCAGTAGGGTGATTGGGGTTATGCCCTAATCAATATTCTAACACTACTTATATAATCGAAATGACTGTTTTTGACTTCACTGGTGTACGTCATTCTGAGTGAGGTTTTCCTTGAGCGATAAGGTGGGTATATAAATAATATAACTGATCACTCGTTTGAGATTGGATAGTAAGCAGTATGTATTCATACTCATATATCTATACGAACTTAAAAATCTTTCTCTCTACTTATATAATCTACCTGAGTATCTAGATATCGTGCTTATGTTTTCATAGCTACTATTATTATAACTTATGAACAAGTAATTCAGGAAGTAGTATTTAATTCATTAATATGAGTTTATTTAATATTAATTAGATGTTTTTTCCTTTACTTTCGCTCTATTTGCTTATTTTTCGATTTGTAGCATTTTTTTATTTTGTTTGATAAATCGTTATAAATATCGAATCTTAAATAATAACACATAAGTAATATGCATATAATATGAAGAATGGAGAGCGTCACATCGGAAAAATAATAGAGATAAAATTATCACTCAAGTTCATCATATCACTCTTGAGAGATCAAATATATATTACAAATTCACTCAAGAGTAATAAAATACTATAGAATTACGTTGTCAATAATAAGAGTGAATAACATCTTCCGACGAAGCAAATAAGTGAATAAATGATAAATAAGGAGCATTAATAATAATCATTAAATATACGAAAAAGGGACGATTAATTCACTACTAACTTCACTATAGTGATATTATTCCACTTTATAATGAAAATATATTATTATTCACTCTAAACAATACTATTGATCTCATAAATAATGCTTAATAAATAATTTTGCCTATCTGCCTTTTTCCATCTTATCTATTATCGATTTCATGTACTGGAGTATTTGTATTAGTTACTTTATAATTTATCTCTTATTAACTTAGAAAAGGCAATTCTCGCATTCAGCATGTCTAAATTTAAAAAGAATGGTGCTAATTAGCATCTAATTATTTTCTTCCTCATCCCTATGCTTAGCCCTCCACTCATGATTATTATACGATTCTGGATAATTGAACACTCATGCATATCTCACCTAAATCTCATCTACTCTATCTCCTATCACTATGGAAGTTACTAAAGATATAAATAATCTTAATATAGCAATTATAGTTGATTAAACATAATTAGATAATAATCGGAATATAATAATAGAGTATGACATAAATAATAATAATGATAATCTATAATAATATAATAAATTAAGGTGAAACTATATCTCATAATAAAACATACCAATAATAATCTGAATAATCTAATAGATGCATGCGTCATATTTATTGTCACTTCCATCAATCATAAATAACTAATAGAGTAAATAATAATGAATATAATAAAGCGAATATATATACACACTCTCAATATAATATATAATAATAATAACAGATAATAAAAATAATAATATTAGTTAAATACATAGTAATCAATATAGAAATAATAATAATATATCACATTTCAATGAGATAAAATAATTTCAGAATAATTATAAATCATGAGTCAATTTAAGGAAGATTATTGAGTTATTTTCTTCATTCAATAATAATAATAATTAATAATATAGTCATACTAATAACCACTAATAGTTTAAATCATAAAATTCATTCCCAAAACTGATAATAAAAATAACAACACATAATAATAATAATAATAATAATAATAATAATAATAAATGAATAATATAATAATAATAATCATATAATAATATAATTAGAGATTTAATAAATAAATAATAATAATAATAATAATTAAATAATAATAATAATAATACAATTAATAATTATAATATATAATTGTCTCATAACTAAATACTAAATACACAATTATATATAATCCACACACTTAAATGATGTTGAAAAAATAGGAGTAATAATAAGGCAGCAAATACATATACAACGTAACCAATAATAATAATCAATCACATCTTCTTACATAAGTAATCAATAATACATAATATTAATTAATCACATTATACTATTGAATGAGATACATATAATAATCATAATCAATCAATAATATACTTAATATTAATACACTAATTCAATTAAGATTATGAGAGCTAATAACATCTGTCTAATTAATAATATAAAATAATAATAAATATTTTGACAGAGACTTTATTGTAAATATAAGACGTTCACAAACCAGATAATTGTCTAAACAAACAAAAAGATATAATAATATAATAATATAATCATATGAGTAAATAAATAAATAATGAATAAGTAAGATTATACCTCAGAGAGAGTGAATAGTGATGAAGTCAATTCAAACACACAAATGATATATAAACTAGTCCATATCTTTATAAATAAATATCCTAACCTAATTCTATTCCGAATAAAACTAGGTCCCTATGCTATATATTTAACATAATCCAATTATACTAATAAAACTCAATAATAATCTTAATAATCTCTATTTACATAATAATAATAAATAATATATACACCTTAATTCTCAACTTGAGTAACCTATACTTACTGTGTGGAGACTTCAGTGTGGACTTACTAACAATAAATATAATAATAATAATAAATAACTAATCAATTAGATACATATTTATAATTAATAAACAAATAAATTAAAAATCTAACAATAAATAGGATTCAAAATACCGCTAAATAATATAAAAACTAACATAAATGCAACAATAATAAACTCCATAATATTTTAATTAATAATAATAGATAATGTTGCAATAAGAATAATCAATAATAATCGAAATACAATAAATCATAATAATAATAAAATAAATAAATCTTGATAACGGGAACAATAATAAAGATAATAATAAAATAATAACTTAATAGATGAAGAATATATATTCATATGAGTTTTAGAAAGAGTGCACGAATAGTGACAAGATATATTTCTTTCTATTTTTTATAAAGTCTTTACTCAAGATATACACGAAAACCTGTTAATGTGAACGTCACTAGATCAAGATCCTACATTCCCTGGATAAGATTCTATAAAGGTGCCAAATCATCGTCAAACCTCGTTAAGAAGAGGTCGTACTTGAGAGTCTTAGTTAACACTGTGAGAGGTGAGTGTAGGAGCTGAGAGAAGCTACTTATAGTATCTAATACTATCATCCTCAGTAGCACCTTTTTGTACAGCGATCACTAATCAGCTAATGATAACAATACGATAACGATGCATGACTTGCACTTTAATGCTTGTGATCCATAGATCTGATCTCTATATCGACAACTATTTACGAATTGAAACCCTTCCATATCACTTGTGGTTGCTCACGGCCGAGTACAATCAGAATAACGAAAATGCACATAAAAAAAATTCGTGAATACTGTAGATTATTAATTTCCTTTTATCTATTGAGAAATGGTCTCACCTTCTGGTATTTATGGAGTTGAGATGGAGAGAGATAATACCAAGGTACACAAGCGTGACATGCTCGCAGGCACGTGTGTCTCGCTAATTGCTTTTGGATATACAGTTTGAGTACACTCTGCTCGTTTTTTTATTTTTCATCGTACTTCTTTTCTTTCTTTTTTTATTTATTTTTAGATCTAAAAATGTCTTCTTTTTATTCGTATCATTCATATTATGACACTGAAAATATGGACGCAATTGTGTTTATTTCTCGTAGTTTACTAACTTTTTATTTTTTTGTGAGTGATCATTGCGCTTTTCCCCACGTTGATTCTGTTGAGTGAGAATAACATTATTTGTGAGTATTTAATTTTTATTCGGTTACAACAAGGAAAAACACTGTCGTGGATCACCATAACGTGCTTGCTACCGGGGTGGAGTTTTGGGTGGGGTTCGTGGAGTTCCTGTCTATCTCTCTGATTCCCTTGAAGTGCGCGCGCAAAACGAACAAGAATAAACCTCTGACTAACTAATAGAACGGATGAGAATTTAAGAATTACTTAATGGATGCACATTCATTATTCGTAATTGCACAGATATTCTTCTCGTCAGATATGTGAATATAATTTGAATATGGATTATTTAATAACCACTTATTATAACGAACGAACACTTATTAATAGACTAAAAAAATAAAATTGTTCATGAGTTATACGCCGATATATGGTCAGAGAGTGTTCATGCTAGCTTATCTCATCTCCTCGCTATCTTTCTGTCTCTCGGCGTGCTTTATACAGTGTGAGACTTCTGAAGTCTCTCTGCGTAGCAAAAATCTACTCCCTCCTCCCTTGCACTCAATGGAGCTTTGCCCTCCGTGTTCTCAGTGCATGCCTTCGGTCTTGCTCACTCTGAACCTGTCATCTATCATGTATAATCTTCTATCTCATCTCTATCTCTCCTCTCATCTCTCATCTATCTCATCTCTTCTCATATAAGAAATATCAAATCATATTGCAAAAACTTAAAAAATTTAAAATAAGATCTCTTAGTTGCGAATGTAATTGTTTATTAGATTTTTCCAGTAATTATTTAATGAGGAATATAAATTTTACAGTTCCTGTTTTTCAAGGGTCCCTGATAATCTAATTATTTGTCTTAATCTAGTGTATATAATTAGTTAGGTAAATTAAGATGTGATGCATATTGGTAAATATCTAGTAGATGGTAATGTGCATCTACTTGTATTTTACCTTATGCATATTTTGTATATATTTATCGTTATTTTATCCAGAAAGATATATAATAGTGAAGATTAAAAAAAAAATGAAAGCAATACCCAAGGGTAAATAGCAAAGATTTGAACGTTATTCTACGGTAGTAGAGTTTTTATTCGGCTTTTGTGAGAGAGCGTGTCAGTCTGTCTCAGCGTGCGAACTCGCTTCTCTGAGCTTGCCAAATCGCTCACGCCCTATCAGGGTCGTCCCCGCCTACCTTAATTCCCTCTGCCGCCCCTAATGTGTGCAAATATTGCCCACGTTCAGCCTATCTTATTTAATGCACGCTGATTTTATTATAACGTATCTTTATAAATTATTGTGATTATTAAAGTAAAACAGTATAGAGGTATAGTTACTAGTGAATGATACAGATAGTAGGCAAAATCAGTATTCGTGATTGCCAGAATATTTTAAATTAAATAAAGATGAATATTTATTTTTAATTTGAAAAAATTGTTACCATAATTATAATATTCTTAATAATTATATATATTCTATTTCTATCTCTATATTGAATATCAATTCGTGAACAAGCTAGAAGCCTTAAAGTATATTTCTCAGATTAAAGTTATCAATGTTGTTCAATAAATTATTTTTTTTTCAGTTTTCGGTAAGTAAGAGGCGATAATAATAATGTGCATAACTTAAGTAAGGTTTGAAGCTAATATTTAATTTTCATAAATATTTTATAATAATTACAATAATTTCTAGTAATTGTAATAAAAAAATATTCTAGTACGGTTTTTAAAGCACTTTTTCATACATTTAATTATATTAAAGGTGAGGATAACATAATAATATAACCTAAATTAATCTTTATTTACTGTTATAAATATAATATTGAAAGTATATACTATAATTTATGGGTATAGTACGCCTTATCTCTTAGTGTCCTTGATTAAAGACCTATAACTTGATCATTACCCATCACTATTATTACCTTTTCCTCTCATTTGCATAAATATTATACTCTTTTTCCATAAAATACGTTTCGTAGAACTTTAAAGAACTGAGCTTGAATTATACTCAAGATATGAGATAGCCATGCCATGCAAGCAAATAGCGATAGTACGAGGAGTAGAATGAGTAGAGAGAGAGAGAGAGAGAGAGAGGAGAGCAGAGAGAGCGAGAGAGAGAGAGAGAGAGAGAGAGCATAGAAGAGAGAGAGTATCGAAGTGAGAGATAGATAACTTATATTTCGCAAGTGATAGAGAATGAGGATAAGTTGAGCATGCTGAATGAGGTCAGGCGATTAGTTATATCATTTAAAAGGAACTTATTTTATGATCGCATAAAAAGTGTCGAGATATACAAGCACAGCATACGTTATGATTACTAAGTGCTAATTCGAAATATGATTATTAGATAGTTAATGGCCTACTTATCATGAAATTTTTTTTGGGCGCGTGAGTTACGCAGTGGCTTTATTGCGGAGCCGCCACCCTGTTCGACATATTGGGACAAACTGCTATCATGAATAGGAATTACTCGGCGTTACTCCTCTACTCGACACGTTTAGGAGATCTTGTATGCAATTATCTATACTCAGTACGGGAACGCAGAGTACGTTCACTGTTAGATCATATAAAATTAGTACAGAGTCGCTTATTTTCATTATAAGAATTATTAAGGAGTGAAAAAAGGAATTTTGAATACCTCTCTCAATTACAAAGATTTATTATTAAATTAATTATATTATTAATTTATTATTATTATTATTATGTAATTATTATTATTAATTTGTAATTAATTAATTATATAATTATATTATATTATTAATTATTATATATTAAATTATTTATTGTTATTATTATTATTATTAATTATATATTATTATTAATTTATTATATATTAATATTATTTAATTATTATATATTAATTAATTATATATTATTTATTATTAATTTATTATTAATTATTAATATTAATTTATTAATTATTAATTTATTATTTTATAATTAATTATTTATTGATTAATCTCTTATATTTATTAATTATTATTAATTACCTATCACTAAAGCAGATACTTCCTCCATCTTCTTGAATGTCTACTTTCATTTATGAAGTCAATTTTCGTAAATCGTAAATGATGTTGCATGCTAGTACTTATTCTCTGTGAGTTTCGAAAAAGACAAAGCGGTGACGTCCAAGCTTTCCTATGTTTTGACGCAGCATCTTGTAATGAACCTCTGTCTGCTTCTACGAGTAAACCGCTCCAATGTAAACGCCTTTTTCAAGAGATAAAATGAGGTGCTTTTAGATAGGTGACTGCACAATTCCTCGTCAAATAGGCTCCATCGCAATTCAATTACGATAAAGATTTCTGTAGCAGGGTATTATATTTACAATTATGAATAATCCTCTATCTATATGGATGGCTATGTTGATATATATATAGGTTTCAGTGATTGGAAATATAAATGCTTTATTTATTAATAGTAAAAAGGAAAGGAGTGTAATCTTCTGTGTTTAATCGGTTTTTCGCCAATCTTACTTACTGATTAAATATATAAGGCAAAATTTGAGGGTTTTATGGTGAGCGAGAATGAGATCATCGCGCTTTAAGTAAAATTGATAGTACTTGTTTTTGTGAGCCTGTTGTGACGTGGCGGTTAGGATCTTCTTTTGCTGTATATATATATATATCTAGATAGTTACGCCCTGGCTATATAATCACCTGAAGGCTTGCTTAACAGGCTAATGACTATCTTGAATATTAAGTACAGTATTAATCACTATATATCTCACGATATCACGTTAAAATGAGATGAACTAGTATATAAGATATTTTATTATAAAAATAACTGAAAACTCGAAATTGTATTTATGATTAAGAATTTTCTCTACAATGAATGCAATATCACATAATTATCTACATAGAAGTTTAAATGATGTTATATAGTATTAATTATAGTCTAATTTAATATATATAATTGTTATTGTATACATATGATAAAAAGATAAATTAAAATATATTAATACTTATATTATTATTTATTAATAGAGCTACAATTATAAGGTCAATATCTTCACAGATCGCTACCACATACTTCGTAGAGAGAAACTTATAGTAATATACTACAATATACTAATGTACTATAATATATAATATATAAATAATATATTATAAAATTAAATTATAATACACTTAAATAAGTATAATGATGTGATGTTTATTGATAAAAAATAATAATATAAAAAGATAAAATCTTTTTTTCTTAAGAAATATTTTTTTTTTTTTTTAACTAAAGTACCTATATACTCACGTAGGGTTTAAATTAGGTAAGTTGACTAATAATGAAGTGTACGTGAGTAGTGAGCTGATCGGCCTATATATTATGGTGAGATACGTATAGGGGGGACTTCGTCCCCCTATACTTAGTCCCTACATATAACTAGGCTATCCTAAAGCCCCTTAATTAATATAATATATAAATATATAATAGTATATATATATATGCATTAAGATAAGGTAAGCTACATAGAAATGGTGATTATCTGTTCATTACGTGCAATGAGGCCACCTATAACACTAATAGTATGAGTATAGCTGCGTTTCCCGAACCCGAGTCGCCAAGGACGCTTGTGAGATCGAGACTACGCGAAAAGCCTTCGAAATGGAGAGAAACACTCAGAAACTTAATTAGCCAATGAGGAGTGAGAAACTAGGGGAAATTGAGTACACTGAAACGGCCGTACAGCTCCTGGCCTGGCCTCGAGAGTCAAGCTGACAATTGTAAACAGCAACTATTCTCCTTAAACTTTATATGGTATCTGGTATCTCTTCTATGGATCAGAGTAAATACCGATATACAATATTAAAGGTACACCTTAATAGAAAACGAGTTTAACTTACAAATCATTACATAAGATGGCTTTTTGAAGCTAAGTGACTACGCAAATTATCCGGAAGACGATAAAGTATTGATAAGAGTGAAAAATTTGTGTTGTAAACAAGTATTTACCTTCTCCCTCCACAACATTCGTCCGCAGCCTACACCGGTTTATTTTGTAGACGTTTCCTCACTTTGTTAGAGAGTGCTGGTGATTTATACCAATCGTGTCCTGAGCGAACAGTTTACCGTGATCGTAGATAATTCTGAACAACTATAATTATGCCGTGACTCTCGTGAATAACGTATATGACTATATTTCTGCTTAATGTGCAATCTCCGCCGGAAATCTTTCAAGAGTGTTAGCTAACAGGAGATATATCGTGAGAGTGACAGTTTATGATAAATAATATATTATGAATTATCAAACTAATAATATACTATAGGCTGGATCATCTCTAAAGACATCTATAATATTATGCTGAGGGGTACTGGGGTCAGGCAATGGTTTTGAGGCGTGAGAGGCCTGGGCGGTTGATGTATTTAAATTGAAAACTACTACAAGTATATATATATATACTTATTAATAAAGCATTAAAATCTTAGCTACAAATAACTAACTTGGTTTATAATATATATAACCTTAGGACAATTGTAAATAGGATGAAATTGAATTAATTATATATATTTATTATTATAATATATATATATATTAATATATTAATATATTAAATAATAATAATATATATACTATTATTTAATATATATATATAATATATCTATATATATATAACATATATAATTATATTATATATATAATATATTATATAATTATATATATATATATATATATAATATATTATTATTAATATATATAATTATATATATATATATTTTAATATATAATATATATATATAATATCATATAAAATATTATATTAATATATATTATTTATATTAATAATATAATATATAGTATATATTATAATATATATATACATAATAATATATTATATAAATATAATATATATATTATATAATATATATATATAATTAATTTATTATAATTAATATATTAATTAATAATTAATATATAATATATATATATATAAGTATATATATTATATATATATATATAATAATATATATATATAAGTATATATCATATATTATATAATAATATATTTTTCTTCTTATTCTTTATATTTATCTACCCTTTACTCCTCTTTGCCCAATATTGGTGAGGTTAAGTAATGTCGCTGTAAACAAGCATCGGAAATAGAATAGCAGTTAAGTGATTAGATACAATATGATATCAAAAAGTCGAAATTAAAGTAAGCCTACTAGCTTATCACTATATATATATATATATATATAGCCCCTCATCTAGTTAACCCATTATAATTAGTGGAGTATATCTGTCAACTAGGACATGTAAAAATCTACCTTACTACGATAGCATATATATTAGGAGGACCTATATATATATATATAATATATATAGAGTACGACGGAACTACTAACATAATTAGTAAATATAATTCAGTTTATATTAAAATGCTAAGTGAGGTTTATATACATAATACCTATGGCTACATGAGTGGGCCCATATACAAACCATGCCCATTATAACATAAACTACCGCATATTACTCTCTCCTATTCATTATAGTAATACACTTATTATCTACGTGACCTCTTATGAGCCAAAATAAATCATCTAATCACATTATCTACTTCCTTTACAAGTATCATTCGTTATCACACGCTATCAATCTCAAATTTTACTCTTACGTGATCTCTATACTACATGCAGGTGGTATTCCCAACAAAATTACACCACTATATATATATATATATATATATATATATATATATTATATATAATATATATATACTATTAAATATACATATCTATCGCTATAACGCTATATACTCACTATATATATAAGATTTTAGATTTTATCTGACATGGGGTGTAGTTGCCATTCTCTTTTCCATATTAAATCTATAAACCAGAAACCTATAAACCAGAAAACGTGGTTTTTAAACTCTCGAAAAACCATACTAATAATACTTTATTTTATATTTCTATTTATTATATTTCTTTTTCGTAAAAAGGAAACTCCATTCTTCGTCTAACCAAAATAAATTTCTGTGTAGAAAATAAATACTCTTTCTGATCTCTCTCCTTTTGTTCTACATGCCAACTTTAATTTTTGCTTTTTCCTCTTTCACCCAACCTTATTTTCTTCTGGATGATCCATTGCATTCTTTTCTTCTGCTAGACCTGATATATTCGTTAGACCTATATTGGTTAAACCTATTCAATTTAGATAATTCCTGTTCTTTTTCTTATTTTTCCAACTCTCTCTATTAATTTATACCTAATTTAGATATTTTATCTAGATATGTTATTTTTTTCCCTCTGAGCTTAAGATATGAACCCTAATGGTCCTAACGCTATTAATTTTGTGATTTACAAAACATATGGTTCTAAGCTTGCAAACTGCCTCGGTATACTGTTTCATATCTACTAATGAACTTCTACTTTTTATTTCAACTGGAAGCTTGAGGTCCTTTAAAACTACAGAAACCGAATGAAACTAGTCAAACTACTCAACCTTCCAACAACCATTCTGTCGATCATTGTTCATTTCTAAATTTTCGCATCTATAATTGACAGGAAGAATAGAAAGCTTATTAGTTCTTTTGATTTTGTTGCTGCTCGCAAATCTGATTTTCGAAGGAAATGCTAGCCTGATGTGATCTTTCCATTCTCTAGATTTATTTGTCTTCATTTCTTCGCCATTTTAGAGAATCGTTTGTTGTGGTTGCGGATGTAAAGAAACAATTTACTAGAGTCTGATGCTATGCTTTAATTTTCAAACTTCCATCCTTCCAGATCCAACCTTCTTCGTTAGTAACCTTAATTTTGATTTCCTATCAGGTCGCTCAATAGAAACTGCTATAGACGACCACCGTTCACCATTTAAATCTATTAATAATGTTGTTCCACAGGATTCTGTCTCCTTATCCTCTTTCTAATAATGTTCCTTGATGTCCTTCAATTTGTTACTTTATCACATACCTTTAGATGAATCACCATATGAATGCACTGATTACTCTTTTCATTTTGAAAAGCATCATAAGTAACAGTAAATAACAGACGATATAAGAAAGTGGGCTATGAGTAACTGACCTCAGTTGTTTCTCCAATTTCAAATCGAGACAGACGAAATAAAGTTGTTCTCATTGCCTTAAAAACTTAAATTCTTCTTATCCAAGCACATAGTCTTTCACATAGCTTCAACTTTTACTCTCAAAACATCGGATCTCTGACATAGTAGCAATACTACTCTTTCTTCAGGAAATTTAACGGTAAAGTTTTTAACACACTTACTTCATCAGTTTTCCCCTTTTCCTTCCATTTTAATAGTTTTAAAGCCTTTTTTCTTCTGTACACGTAGATACTTGATTATAATAAAGGTACGGGCTCTTTTTAAGGAAGAATTATACAAATAAAAAGTTCAGTAGGGCAGTTCCCATTGTAAAGAGATAGCATAAGGTGAGAGATGCAATATTTCCAAGTCAAAAATGATACTGGAAAGAGTCAGTGAAAGTAGGATAGTTAATAAGCCAAAGAGCCTCAGATTCCACTCTGACGATAACCGCAGCATGATCCATGGAAATGCGAACAGTGTCCCTTTGCAGAACCAGCCACTGGGATAGTGTGAGGAATTTCTGAAGGCACCTTAACACCCAATCACGTAGAAGCTTGTTTAATGATTGAGATAATGTGATCCTTCGTCGAAAGATCGCGAATAAAGGAAATATTAAATATATTAATAAGAACAGAAGAAGGTTTAAGTTGAGTTTTCAAAGAAGATGTTGTATTTGTGCGGAAGATTATATCCAGTAGATTTATAGAGGAATTGAACTTTTGAGGAATTGAATATAACTATTTTCTTTTACCCAAATCATAGGTTAGTTGGTGAGTGGGACGCCTTTCAAAGTAAAAGAAGCAATGAAGAGTAGAGTCATTGGAGTATAGTGAATATGAGGCGAAGTGATAGATTGAAGATCATTAATGAAATGAAGAAAAAGAATTGGGGCAAAGAACATAATCCAAAGGAATATCATTATTAATTATATTAAAAAATGAACGATGGCAATTTAAAATTGGAGCTTTAGAGGTATAGGAAACGAAATCAGAAGAAAAACTAGAGGGGGGGGGGGAATGATAAAAATCAAAATGGGGAAAGTTTAGAAATCAGGGCTTTGTTTCAAACTCTATATAAAGATCTCGATATGTCTTGATTTATTGCAAAGAATTCGTTGAAATGCAGAGGAGCACACGAACAAGAGTTAGAGAGAAGATAAAGATCACAATTTGAACCTTTCTTTTTGGATGAAATAGAGGCTATCTGAGATAAGAATAAAAGATTCAAGATGTTTCCATATCTTCCTATTAAGGATAGAATCGGAAACATTGGAAGAGCAGAGATTAAAACGCTAAAATTATAGGTAGGGAGTTGAGCGGGATCCCTCTTTTTCTGTACAGGTTGAATGAATGAATGAGCTCGCACTTCCAGCAGAGAAATGAATGAAACTGAATGGAACTGAATGAAAAGATCGAAGATGATATGCAGAGTGAAAACAGTTTACTTAGCATACAAGCTCGGAAGTGCAAGTTTTGAGAACCCCAGGATGAGTACATTCAAGACAATACACCATCTTATAATTTAGCTTAATAAGAGGAAATATCCAATCTTAGAAATTAAATTATTATTAAGTATAAATGATTGGTAGGAGGTGAAAACGTAAGAATAGCTCCAGAATCGTTTAATGTTGAACTAGAGGCAATGGTTCGAGGAAAAAGTTAAGATTTAGCAGGAAGCAAGACAGCAGTAGGACTGTCAGAAAGGAAAAAACAAAGAAAAGGAAAAAGAAAAAGCGCTGTTAAATTGACCTTTTTTTCGCAATAAGAGTTTTGTTTACACAATTCCCCGATGAAATATAAGTAGCATGAGTTTTGAATTTCAAAATTATTATAATGTGACAAATATCGTAAGAAAATGCAGAGTTAAACCAACATTTTTTTCAGCTACTTTTGTTCTGGAGAACTCCTTGCCTTCTTCTGTTTTTCCAACTGTATTTAATCTTTCCCTTTTTAAAGCCCAAGCCTGCTCTCACCTGAGAGAATTGCGTTAAGCTTGGGCTTGAGTGGGTTTTTCTATATTTAATTTTCTACCCCCTTCTTGAAAAGGGCCCAGCCCGTGAGTGGTGGTGAACTGTATAAAAAAATAGTTTATTTGAAGGAAATGAATATGGAATATAGGCCTTAATACCGAAGATAATCACCTCAGATATGTGTTCTGCAGAAACCCGACGACAGCACCTAAGTGACAGAAATACTTAACCACCAAAGGTGAAGATCTTCTCTGCGAAAGAATTGAGAAGAGAACATAATGCAGAGATAAGCATTTGATCTGAGGAACCCAAAGGTAGAAATAGCTAAATAGTATGAGAAGGATTGAAATTTATGAAAAGGCCTACTATATTAGGATCATCTCCAACACAATCAGGGATTCGACTAATATACCATTCGAATACTGTACCATCTTTTCAATGTTACTGTAAA
>JABUQX010038827.1:27500-30000 GCA_015478945.1 Trachelipus rathkii
GACATATTAAATAAATGCTACGACGAATCATTTCCCATTAAAACAAAAAAACTTGGTGTTAAAAGAATTCAAAACCCATGGCTAACACCAGCTCTGCTAAACTCAATCAGCCAAAAACATAAACTCTACCGAAACTATAAAAACAAAATTATACCATTCCAAATGTATAACACATATGATAAACAATTAAAGGCAGTTATTAAGAAAGCAAAGAGAAAACACTACTCTAGCAAATTTCAGGATTGCTACAAAGACTCCAAAGCTACTTGGGGTTTAATCAATAAATTAATCAACAATAATACAAAAAACTCCCAATGTATAAAAGAGCTGAATATAAATAATCAGTTAAAAACGGACCAAAAGATGATCGCGGACGGACTAAACGAGTACTTTGTAAACGCCGGTAAACAAATCATGAGAGACAAACCCCCTAGTCGAACATCATTTGAAACTTTTCTCCCCGACTACGAGACTCATTTCTCCTTTATAAACATCACAGACTCTGAGGTAAAAAAGGTAATCGCCGGATTAAAAAACAAAAAATGTGATGTTCATACTATCCCCAACCACATCCTCAAACTCGCTGCCGACAAAATAGCCACCCCTTTAAAACACTTATTCAATGAGTCATTTTTGACAGGAGTTTTCCAAATATTTTCAAGACAGCAAAAGTGATCCCTGTACCTAAAAAAGGAAGATCTATCCCTAGCAAAAAATTACAGACCAATAGCTATCAACAAACACGATTAGTAAAAATATTTGAGAATTATTTTCAATTCAGATAAACCAGAATGATTTTATATCAAACAACATCTCATTGATTTCACATTTGGATTTGAAAGACGCTCAACTGCTTTAGATGCCTCATTTGGCTTAAGCCGAAAAACTTTTACAGAATATAGAAACATAAAGGACTCTCACCTGTTATTATTATTAGAGTTTCACAAAGCTTTTGACATGATTGATCATGACATACTTACTAAGCTAAAATGAACAAAAATTGGGTTGAAGGAACAAACTTACACATGGTTTTAAAAGCTACGGTTTAAAGGACGAGATCTCAATAACGTAAAAATCTAAATGAAACTACGTTCAGCACGCTTCAACATCTACTGCGTAACCCCAGGGCTCAATTCTTGGACCGTTTCTATTTACTCTACATACAAATGATCTGTTCAACTCTCATGACGCTTTTTCAGTATCATTTTGCTACGATACCTCCATATTAATTAAATGACAAAAAACATGCCGAGTCATCTAATCCCTCGCCCAAAGGAGTTACAACATTAACAAAATTAATGAAATGGATAGATGTAATAAGCTATCTTTAAATTTAAGTAAAACATCTTACATTATTTTTAGCAACAAACAAATTAACGATTTAAATATTAAAATTAACAATATAGAACTAAATAGGGCTACAAACGCTAAAATACTAGGAATAACAATCGATGATAAGCTGACATTTAAAGAACATATTAACAACCTAGTTAGCAGACTGTCGAGATACATGTATATGCTAATAAAATTAAAAAATATTGTACCTCTTTCCATTCTTAGAAAAATATACTATGCACTAATACACCCCCACTTACTTTACTGTCTTCCTATCTACGGTACCACAAGTAACTCGGTAATCCACCCTGTAACTGTAATCCAGAAGCGATTTATCCGCCCTCATTAACAATACAAGGGACTTTTACAGCCATACTCAACCATTATTCAAAAACCTAAAGATATTGCAGTTTAAAGACTTGCTAAATATATCACTCCTGAAAGAGATACATAAAATTATCCATAATAATGCATGTGAATTCTTGCTAACAAATTTTCATTTAAACCAAGCAAGGCGCGAAGCAAATCAAATAAATCTAAGAAATAATACTTACATAAACCCACCCTTCTGTAGACTAAAAAAAGCCACTCAAAGTGTCAGCTACAAAGGAGCTAAACTTTACAACTGAATGCCAAGGCATCAAAACCGAAAACTCTATTAAATCTTTTTCTAAAAAAATAAAAAAAGTATATCTAAATAGATGAGCGCCATCATCGAGTAGATCGCATAAGAGTTGGCATTGGAAATATGATTACCTTATTATTAATTATTATTTTTTTTATATTAAAATTAAGTTCTTTTACTAATTTTTAAATTTATTTATTATATTCCAAACAAAATTAAAAAAAAAATTTTTATTTTTTTCATTATATTTATTTAATTATTATTATATTATTATATTATATTATTTTTATTTTATATTATTATTAATTATTATAATTATTATTATTATTATTATTATATTATTATTATTATTATTATTATATTATTTTAATTATTATTATTATTATTATTATATTATTATTATTATTATTATTATTATTATTATTATTTAATATTATTATTATTTATTTTAATTGTAGTAATTATGGTAGTGGTTGTAATTATGTTTGTGATTGATAATATTATTATCTGTAATCATTAATTTTATTATTATTATTATTA
>JABUQX010038827.1:32500-47265 GCA_015478945.1 Trachelipus rathkii
GCGGTCACACCTACTAATAAATATAACTAGCGTGAAACTTGGTAGGTACAATATTTTATATATATATATATTATATATATGGCGTTTTTCTGGCCCTTTGCATCGGGCGTTGGGGGGCCTTGCGTCGCTTCTACGCTAGCTTTATTGGAATGGATGCTTTGGCTCTGGTGACGCTTCGACTTCTGCAGATAAGGTGGGAGCTGTAATCGTTGATGGTATGAGCAGGTTTCATTCCTTCTTCGACTAATCTTTCTCTCCTCATTTAATCCATGGTTCGATCGTGCTTGCTCTCTGGTCATTCTGGCTAGAGACAGTAAGTCACGTGTGGTGGGAAAAAAATTTCGTTCTCTCTATTCACTCTTGCTAATTGTTCATTCAGCTAGAATTCGTTGCAGAGATACTCTTCGTCGGAGAAAAGCGGGCTTTCATCAAACGAAAGTGCGTCTAACCTCCTTGAATTCTAGCTACTGATAAATCTATCTGTCCTCTTGTAAAAAAACATCTCTAGCAAACTTTCTGTAACAAATCTGTCTTTCTCCTTCTATATCGATCTGTTGGTTGTGTTGCTATTCTCTAACTGAAAAGGAAAATCTCTTCGGCCTCCTACTTTCCTTCTAACTAAACATACCTCTCTCACTCCTTCCTCCTTCTTCTATCTAGCATGTCCCTTATGCACATTGCCATTGTTGATTCCAGTTTTGATCGGGTGCATGGGCCTCTGAAATCTATGAACGTTAGGAAGGCGGGTGGCCCGGTTGGCATTCCTCCCCGAGTTTTTTATGGACGTGTGCTTCGTTGCTGACCCGCCCTCGTTCAACTAATTCTCTAAGTCCTCTATACTATACTTCCTCTTGTGTTGGAAGCACGCACATGTCCAACCTGTCCCGAAAAAAGGAAAGCCGCTCTGATCTTTCTAACTATCGCCCTATAGTCTCACTTGTATTCTATCTTAAGATCTTTGGAAACCCTTCTCAACTTCTCATTTCTTAGATCATCTGCAGTCTCATTCACTTCTTTCGATCGCCAGTAGGCTTGGAGCTCGAGTGTCTACGCGTATACTTTTTCATCTAACTGATTATGCGTTTCCGCCCTAGGAACTATGTGAGAGACTTGCGTGGTGGCGCTTTACATATCCAAGGCATTTGACACGGTTATGACACGCGTCACGCTCTCTAAGCTCCCCTCTTTTGGGTTTCTCCTTCTCTTTGCCTACTTATGTCTAGTTTTCTTTCAAATTACTCAATATCGGCTGTTTTTGATGGGGCGACTTCTTTCTTCTTTTTCTGTGTCAATAGTGGTGTTTCCTCAGGGTTCTGTCTTATTCTCCTACTTTTTCCTACTTTTCATTAATTATCTTCTCGACCTGCACATCTAACTCTATTCACTCGTATGCATGACTCGACCCTTCATTCTTCAACTCATTTCAATTCTTGCTCCTTCTTTTACTTCTAGAAATGCCATCCGTCTTAATCTTCCGGTGGGTTACGTCTCAACCTGTGAATCAACTCTTTAAACCCAACTTCTACAAATCTCCCTCTCTAAGGAACCTTCTAACAGTTTTCCTATTCTCTTTCGACGGTTCTCTCGTCTCTCCTGTTGACAAATTAACATCCGTTAACCTTAACATAAAACAAAAATTGTCTTTTGAAACGCCTACGCATGCACAACGTTGCTAGGGCGGCCTCAAGAAAACTGGGAGTTCTGTTTAGGCTACGAGACTTTTTATTCCTCTCTCAGGTTGCTCCAGCTATTACAAAAGCCTCATCGCCCTTGTTATGGAGTACTGCTCTCATCAATCAGAGGGGGCTCAGTTCACCGCATTTTGGATCAGGGTCGAGCAAAGGCCAAAAGCCTATAAAAAACTGTTCTGCACTTTCCAGCTTCACGTTGACCCCTCTGATCTTTTACGCGCTGTTGGTGCAGTTTATTTCTTTTCTATAGGGTACCCGCAGCGGCAGTTGCTCGAGGGAGCTTATCACTCGCTTACCACCACCTTTACGATGCCTTCGTAGCACAAGGGGGTGCTGTTTCGGCGCATGAGTTTTGTGTTGTATTGGTAACTCCAGGCTAGTTTGCTGCGGTGCTTCCTTCTTTCCTGCCACATCCGTTCTGAGGAATTTTCTTCCATCTTCTGCATGTCCTGCTGAATTTAATCTCCTCACTTTAAAGCTGCGTCTGAGACTCATCTGCGTTTAGTTTGGTTAGTTGCATGAATATCTGAGGTGGCAAAACACCCACCCACCCCACACACCACACCCCAACCCCCCCCCTCCTTGAACAGGACTCTTCCCGTGAGTGGCTGTGACAACTGTATATATATATATATTTAAGTATATATATATATAAATATATATATATAGGATATATATGTGATAGTGATATTATATATATATCTGTATAACATATATTATACTAGAATATATATATAATATATATATATTTATATTATATATATATATATATATATTAGATATATATTATATATATTATATATATATAGATATATATATAATTATTATATATATATATAGGTATATATATATTTATATATAGTATATATATATATATATATAATATATATATATATATATTATATATATATATAATAATATATATTACCCTCCTCCCTATACTCTACTCTCCTATATTATATATATATATAATATATATATTATATATTATTATATATATAATATATATATAATATATATATAGTATATATAATATATATATATATAATATATATAGTATATATATAATATATATACATATAATATATATTTTTATTTCAAACTTCATAGAGTATTCTTAACTCATTCGCCGCGATTGGTGTCATTGACATTCGCATCCACATCCTCTTCTACATCTGCATCCCCATTCGCTCAAACAACTACCGTATCTCGCATGCACTCGCAAAACAGTGAATTTTTAAAATCCGGTCCATTGCAACTAATATATATAGTAATATATATAATTTATATATACATATATAGTATGAGTTTTCAGATATTTGAAATATATTACCAATATAACATGTACACAATATATTATATAGTAAGTATGATGATACAGGTGAGTTAATATTATTTGAAAAAGTATATTTCAAAGAATCATTAGGAGAGTGATAATCAACTCTTCTTTACTGGTACCCCCACTCCCCCGTCCTACTGAGAAACGGGAGGGCCGAGAGATATTGTGGATACCACAGCAGGTCGAGCCTAAAGGTTTCCGTCATGTAACGAGAATCGTAAGTATACGTCTGATTGTTCACGTTCTGACTCAATCAGAGTTAATTAGGTATATATTGTCGTTTCAATCTGCCAGGGTAGGATACCAACTCTTTTGACCACGTGGGATATAGGAGGGTTCGTGAAATCTCAATTTATATTCCAGAAGGGAGAGATTGTGCATAGAGTGGAGACGAGAGGGCTTCATTATGGTTTGAAGGTCCAAGATTTGCTCTGTGGGAGATGATTTCCGTGGGGGAACACGCTGCGCCGGCTGGAGTAATATCCAATCCGTTTTATGGTGTTGTTTGAATATTCCGGAGTCGTCCCTTTTTGCTGTATAATTGAGTGTGATATCTGCGACTATAATAATAGGGACGTTTTTGGGGGCGGAGGCGTTGAGTGTTTATGTGTAGTATTTGATTAGAAGAGTACATGTTGCGCTAGTATAATAATGGGAGTTTTTGGGGGCGGAGGGTTGAGTGTATTGTATATGTTAGAAGAGTACATGGCCGGTGGAACATTTTTCCTTCTTGGCACATGGTGTTGCTGTAATGTTTTTTGTCATGGGTGGTCTGTTGAAAGTAATTTGCCGTAAAATTGCCAGCCTATCATGTCAAGATGGGCCTCTATAGGTAGAATTTTTATTTCTTTTTGTAAGTGGTGAGTGTTCGTGGAAGGGAGGTAGCCTGTTATTAAAATAAGAGTTTTGTTTTGATCGACATCTAGTTTTTGCAGTTTGGATTGTGAAATCGTTGGAGCCCAGGCGAGCGATGCATAGTCTAAGATTGGTCGGATGTATTGTCTGTATACTATTATGAGGGACCCTTTGTTCTGGTTAGTGTATTCATCGCATTCACTTTATATGTGGATCCAGAGGTAATATTGTTTATGTGGAGGGAGGGAGGTGAATATCATGTGTGGATCGAAAGTTAAGCCAAGAATGGTGGGTTATTTAATAAGGAGGAGCCTCTTGTTTGATAGGAAAACTGCTGTATTGGTGTTTGACTCTCTTTTGTTAGGTATAAGTAATGTGATAGAGGCTTATTGAGTAGAGGCTATCATTCTGTTTGTTGACAGCCATTGCTCCAATCTGTTTATACATTGCTGTGGTTCTTGTCTTGCTGTGCTTGTAGAGGGATTTTTGACTATAATTGTTAGGTCATCTGCATAACTATTGATTTTTATAAAGGGGAATGTGAGTTGTGGTAGATCTTGCATATATATACATATTAAAGATTATTGGTGATAGAATGGCGCCATGGGGACTCCATTATATAACCTGTATGTACGAGAGGTGTGGCTCCCTTGGGGTTACTCTAGCTGTGCGACCGGATAGGAACTTTGCTATTATTTTCTTGTCACTGACGTTTATTTTCGTTTAAAACTTTGTCTAATAAGAAGTGACATGGGATCTGTATCAGATGCCTTATTTATGTCTATTGCCACTATTAGAGATTGTGAGATTTTTGGTTGAAACTGTTGAGAATGTTTTGAGTCGATTCTGGTAAGTTGTGAGGTAGTGTGATGTTTTGGGAGTCTGAAACTCCCATTTGTGTATCTGACTGAGAGGGTAAAAGGGGAGTTTCTCTTCAGATTAATCTCCGAGAGCCTTTGATACAGTAAGTAAAAGTAATGATATAGTCTATGATGAGGGCAGGAATGTGCTGGTTTATAAGTGTAGTTGTGTGTATTGGGTGTGGTGTTTCCAAGAATGATGGAATGAGTGTTGGTTTGCCAAGCAGTGTTGAATATTTGGGTTAGTACTGCTTTAACTTTAGTTCCAAGGTGTTTGAGGTGGATGTTGGATAGTTTGTCTGGCCCTTCTGATTGTAAAATTTTGAGACTTTTGATGTTGACAGAAGTTCTCTTATGGAATTGCTTTCTTGATTGTTTTTTTTTTTTTCAATTTTTTCTAAGACGTTTAGTTGTTAATCTGTTTGGTGTGAGTTGTAGGTTTATGGTTAATTTTAGAGAACTGTGAGATAAAGAGATTGCATTGATTTTTTAGGGCTAATGATTGTATTGTTTTGCTTACAGATGGCTCCGTGTGTTGGTAGAGGCTGTGTTTGTGAAGTATGATTTTTTTTTATTGTTCGGTACATTTTTGTGTGTGTGTTTTTTTATGGTGTAGTGTTTGAGTGTACTGTTGTCAATTCTTATTTTTGTTGGAGCCAATTAAGTTGTTTAATCTGTTCTGTTGTTTAAGTCTTTGATTTGATTTATTTGGTTCAGATTTGGTTGTCTGTTTTGTAGGATGGAATTCTTCTTATTTCTTATTTTTAATTAGGTTATCTATTTCTGGTGAAAAGTTGGGATTGAAATGTTTGAGGTAGCCTTGGAGGGTGATGCATTTTTTTTGGACGCCTTTAGAATGGTTTAACTGAAGCGTTGTATTTCTTTGTCGAGAGATGTAAAGTTGTTGTTTGGAAAGATCCAAGTTCTTGTTCTATTAAATCAGCGTAAGCTTACTAGTTTTTGCTTTCTTATAGTTAGTGAAAGTCTTTTTAAGGAATGTATGCTTTGGGTGTTTATAATGAAGCGTAATTAGCAATATAATGTGATCAGAGGATAGAGCTTGAAAGGTTTGCATGTTGATGGCGAGTGAATTTTGATGGAGAACAAAAGGAGATGTTAGGGGAGTGGTATTGCTGATTATGTTGGAATGGTTGTCGCGTGGGTTAGTTTCTGATCGATTAGGGTAACTGAGGACGATAGGTAATTGGTGTAAGTTGTCTATGGAAAATTGAAAGTGATCTATTCCGGTCGGATGGCGTTTGAATGTTTTTTTTGTTGGAGGCCAATGCAGGGTGGGGCGGGGTGCACTGGGCATTGAAGTTTGGTCCTCATCTAGTATCAGATATATTTATTTGAGGTAGGAGTGATAGGTCAAGGAGAGATCATTATTGATTCCGGAGGGCAAGTTCAAGAGATTTGCGTGAAAGGGATGAGTAGGACACTAGCCTATATGATTGTGTATTTTTTTTTTTTTATTGTTTATATCTTACTAGTTTAATTGGGTATCGTGCGGAGGTTAGTTAGTTGTTCACCTTTGCTTGTGTGATGTTTGTGGTGTTTCAAAGTTGAATGTTTTTGTGGATGAGCATAACTAGACTATGCTCTGATGGTTCTTTATCTTGCTTAATTGGAAATTCGGAGAGAGAGATGGTGCTGAAAGTCTGAGATTGGATTTCTTGAGGATTAATGGAATGTGAATATAACTTGAACGATAATTTAAAGGTGGTGTGGGCTGGATAGATTCTTTTAATAATTATTATTCAAATGAATTTATTATGAATTATTAATTAAATTTTGATATATTATATAGTGAATTTGAAGTTTATTAGGCTTTAGGAGTTGGTTTCTGAGAATTTCACGGTGTTTTGCCAAAATCTCGACGACGATGATAATGAAAAAGTGTACTGAGTTTGCGCCATCGATGTGAAAGATCCATATTGCAAAATTTGGGAGGGCAGATGGAGGAATAATTGTTAAGTCATGGGGTACGGCTATATTAGGTTATTTTTTCAACTTATGTATCAAACCGGCTTTAATAGGAGAAGATATGGGTGCATAACAACCCTTTTCGTCGTTTTTTTTAGTCACCACCCATTTATTAAAATGCTGGGAGTGTGTATTGAGTATATTAGATGGCCATTCTGTGGCCCAGTATGCATAGTGCCGTTGTCGATTCCCAAGAAGAATTTGCACCTCCCATCCGAAGGCGGTGTTAGAGGGCTTGGGTCTTTGGAAAGTAAGTATTCCCTGCTTCTTTGTATTTGAATAAATCATTTTGATCATGGGAAACAGGATTTTTTGCGTCGTGTATTTTCAGCCCACGGAAAACAGGCGAACTTCACATCTGGATAACCTCAATTTATATATATATATAAATATATAGTTATATATTAAAATAATATATAGTAATTAATATATATAAATACATATAATTAAAAGAATATATAGATATACCTTATACTAATATAATGATATAGTTATAAGTATTATTTTATATATATATAGTTGATGTTATTGAAATAATATATATATATAAATAAGCTATATATATATAGTATTATACATATATATTTATAGATATAATAATATAATTTAATATATAAATAGAAGTATTATATATAATAATAATATATTATTATCATATATATATATATTAATATAATGTATATAATATATACATAATATAAATATATATATAGTTATTATTTATATCAAAGATATAATTATATGTTATATATATATAGCTTATTATATAATATTTATTAATATATAAAGTATATAATATGTATTATATTTATATATATATATATATATATATTATAATATAAAATATTATATACTATTAAATAAATAATATAAATATAATTAGTATAGAATAAAATATTAATAATAATATATAAATATATAATGTAACGTATATATGTTATATATATATATATAGATATTAATATATATTTAAGAAATACAGTATTACTTTTTATGGTCATGAAAATTCTAGTGACATAAATAGATAAATAAAAATGATTTTCATTTAGCTTTGAGCTACGTTAAACCTTTTGATCAAAGAGTCACAAAAAAAGATTGAAAATAATAAGAAAATTAATTTTGAAAGAAATTGAGAGTAGAAATACGTTGGTTCATTTCTGTTATAAAATGTACACGTGTGCGTGTATATTTACACACACACATTTCTGATACGTTCGTGAAAAATCATTTCGTATAATTTCCATTAATTTATCGTCAATAACATATCAAGAATTACTGGAAATTTGTTGTTTATTCTAATTTACTTATTATTTAATGCTATTTCCACGAAATATTTAAATATACATCTATTAAAAATATTTAAGTTTAGATTAATTAAATAAAATAGTCCAAGCTATTCTCAATGATATCGAATAATTTTTTTACCTTTAAAATAATATAAAAAAAACAATACTTAGCTCCTCATTTAATTAGCAATACAATTAATTTGACGATAAAGAAAGGTTCAACAACCATATAAAGCTCTCCTCTCTCTCTCTCTCTCTCTCTCTCTCGTCGTCGTCGTCTCTCTGCTCTCTCGCGGCCTTCTCTCTCTCTCTCTCTCTCGTTCTCTCTCACTCTCTCTCTCATAAACAGTAACTTACCCCAGTACATCATAATAACTACACTCTACATATCACACTACCTACTATCAACTATACCACTATCACTATGGGTTTAGTGTTGATTTAGAGGCTTTAGGACACACACTGAGGCGACCGCATCTCGAGAGATAAAGCCGTGGAAATATCTTAATGCGTATTTTTATCTGGCTTATCTGCATTGTTTCCTAAAGCGAACGTGAATACCAACTGCCGAGATAAGATTGTATCTAATGAAATTTGCACGAAATAGAGTCTCTTTCTTCCTTGTTAAATACCCCTTTTAGAGACGAAAACATTTCCCTATAAAATTTATAAGGTCCACTTCAAAACTCTATGCAAAGGAGAATAAATTTTATGAGTTTAAGCAACCTAAATTATCTATTACATCATTGGGTTTACAAAAATCTATGTTCCCTTCTCTCCAAAGACATAATGCATTTTAGGTATTTATCAAATTACATCATTGACAACTAATAGAAAAAATAAATAGATTCAATATTATATTTATTTAATGGTAATTTTTGACAGTTTTATTTTGTGTAGAGCGAGAATTAGTCATGGCTTTACATGAATGCGTGAATTGGGCTCCAGAATCAAAAAATTTTCATTTTTTTTTTTTAAAAAATTTTTTTTTTTTTTTTTTTTTTTTGTTTTGTTTTTTGTGCTGATTTAAATATTTATTTTATTTTTTATTATTATTTACAAAATATCTTTTGATAATGCAGAGAAGAAGCGCGAAATTTTGTTTGTTCATTTTTTTTTTTATTTGTGTAATTTACTTTTTTATTCTCATTTTCATCCGCCTTTCTTCGATTAATTTAGTTCGCCATCTTCAATATTCATTCCTAACTTTGTTCGCTGTTTTTGTTGTTGTTGTGTGTTGTGTTGTTGTTGTTCTTTTTGGTGTGTTTGTTGTTGTTGTTGTTTGTTGTTGTTGTTGTTGGGTGCAGCTATTTTTAATGATGTTATTCCTCTGTTGAAGTTGTTGATTTTGCTACTGGAATTTTTATTCAATAGTTACTGCTGTTTTTATTTTTATTTTTTTATTTTTATTTGATTTTATTGCTAATGCGTAATTTCAAGTTCTTCTTCTTCTTCTTCTCTTCTCTTCTTCTTCTTCTTCTTCTTCTCTTCTTCTTCTTCTTCTTCTTCTTCTTCTTTCATGTGATATGTATGCTTGCATTTTAATGTATTTTTACTTGATGTATTTTAATAATAGATAAATTTGTTTATCTGTTGTGTATTTATATATATATATATATAATATATAATATATATACTATATATATATATATATATATATGATATATATTATAAATATAATATAAGTATATTATAATATATATATATATATATATATATTATATAATATATATATATATATATATAATATATATATATTATAATATATATATATATATATTATAAATATATATTTTATATGTTAATTCTTTTATACTGTTACCTAATTTTTTCTAATGGAAAAACCTTCGAATATTTTGTGTATTAATTTAAATATTTTCATTATATTTGCAACCTTGATATTGGGGTTAAGGACGTTTCTCCTTTATTTTTTTTATTTTATTTTAATTCACAGAAGAAGGAATCTTTCCTAGACAAAATAAATCTGAGATAATTCCCAATGGGGGTACTTAGCATTCGCTTCGGACGGCGACCTATAGTTCCTCCCCTCAATAGAGGTTCCAGTCAATTTATTTTAACAATGAAGCATCTATAAAATGGGACCTCTTGTAAGTGATTTCAAATGTGTGGGTGCGTCTCTAAAGAGATAATGTAAGTGAGAAAAAGAACTTCGTTTGGAGAAAAAACTGAATTATGGAAAAATAATTACCGAATTCAATATTTACTTTCCAACAAAGTACAAAAGAATTGATTGCCTTAGATTATCATCCACTGCATTAGTTTACATTTGGAATTAATGATGCAATTATTAACTGAGAATGTAGGATTTCATCTATTAAAATTTAATTTTTATTTTTAAACATTCTCCAAATAAAAATTATTTGCACAAATATAACTCATGAATGAAATTCTGAAGAAACAACAAAACATATAAAACACGTCAAAAACTGATCATCCCCCGACACACATGTATTGACAAAATATATCTGTGTGTTTAGTTAATTATTTCCTTTATGTTTATAATTGTCGTTTTTTACTCATTTTTCGCAGGTCCAGTATATTAAAATATGAAATTTGAAGACATCATTTATTAACTTGGTTGTTTTTTGCAAAAAGATCCAAAAAGATCCAAAATGTCCCTAATAAACCCAATAAATCTATACTCATATTTAATGTTTATTTTTTGGTGTGCAGGTTTTAAAACTTAATTTTTTTATAGTTTAAAATTTTTCTGGTAAGTTCATAATTTAAGAATTCATTAAAACATTACGGCAAAATTAAATCACTAAATTAGAAGATATTTCTTTTAGAATTATTGAACGCTTTTCATCGATCAAAGATAGCTTAAAAATTCCATCTTGGACATTAATGCAAATTTCGAGAAATTCATATGATATTTTTTTTTTTTTTTTTTTTTAAATATTAAGTGAACATAATAATATATTTATAAATCGTATAATTTAAAAACCAATTCTCCAAGACTAATACGATTTTAAACTCGTTTAACCTACATGTCGTGTGCTTCTCTCTCTCATATATTTTGAGACGTCTTCATCTCTTACCTATAAATGTGTATAAAAACTTCAAATTAAAATTGAAACTGTTAAAAATTTCTAGTCTCAATGTCTATCATAAAAAATAATCTCTCTCTCTCTGCTCTCTCTCTCTCTCTCTCTCTCTCTCTCTCTCTCTCTCTCTCTCTCTCTCTCTCTCTCTCTCTCTATGAAATATTTAAAAAAAATCTCATCTCGCATGTAATAAAAGAGCCTCATTACTTCACTTGTAATCTCGTAAAATATTAAGAGTTCATAAAATTAAGGGAAGAAAAACGGTTCAAGAAAAGCTTATTTTCTTCTTAAAAGCCAAACGTACTGATATTAACAACGCGATGAGAGCTTGAAGGGATTTAATGGGGGAACGAAGGCCCAAACTCGACATACATAACCTAGGCTAACGTCGTGACTTCTCTCTATTGGATGATACACATAAACAATCGACTATACAAAAATTATATCGATAAAATCATAGAAATTATTTCACTTTTACCCAAAGTATATATATATATAGGATAATACTATATATTAGTATATTATAATATATATTAATAACTATATATGGTGATATATAACTATATATATATGATATATATATTATATATATATAATATATATAATAATTATATATTATATATAATCATATGAATATGATACGCAGTATGTATCTTATAAGGGTAGTACGTTAGCCGTAGTAATATATAAAATTATATATATATATAATATATTATATTATCTACTATTTATATATATATATACTACAGCCTTATATATATATTATATATATTATATAGGGATATATATATATAGTAAATAACATATATAATACTATTAGGCAAAGAATTCATATAATAATACTTAGTATAATTATATTATATATATATAAGTTATTATAATATAATTATATACACGAGTATATATATATATATAATGCTTATAATATAGCGAATTATATATATATGTTATAATATAAGTAGTAATATATATATATATATAGTTATATATTATATATTAATATATATATATATTATATATCCTATATATATAGATATAGTTATATATAAATATACGGTATAATGATATAATATAATATAATATAGTATATATAGTGATGATATATATAATATATAGTAGTAGGATATATATATAATAATATTAGATATATATATATATATATATATAATATATATAGTATATACTATAGGTATATATATATATATTTATATATATAGTCCATAGTATAGAATTTTTATTATATAGTTATTATATAAATAGTGATGGGACGATTTATCGGAATCGGAATCGGGATGCCGATGACAATGACGATTAGAGCAAATTTGGCCGATGACAATGACGATAACGATGACGATATGACGATGACGATTAATGAAAAAAACTATTTAAAAATTTCTCTCTCTCTCTCTCTCTCTGTTATATAGCATAGCTATTTAATAATTATATATATATATATATAAATATATATAGTATATATAAATATATTATATATGATATATATATATATAATTATATTATATATATATATATATATATATATATATTATACTATAATTATATATATATATATATATAATATATAATATATATATAGGTATTATATATATCGAGTGGCGGCTTTTGGGGTTAGGCAGAGTAGGCAACGCCTACTTGCCTTAGTGAGCCAAAAAATATTAAAAACGATCAGGCATATATATATATATATAATATATATATATATAATATAATATTAGTAGTATATAATAATATTATTATATAATTATATATATATAATAAGAATATAGGTATAGTTATATATATATACATATATATTATTATATAATTAATAATAGATATATATATAATTAATATATATATATAATAATAAAATAATATAACCTATATATAATAGTATATATATATATATATATATATATATATGTGATATATAATATATAATATATACTAGTACTATATTATTATATATAAGTATATATAATATATATATATATATATAGTGATATATATTATATAGATAGTATATATATATTATTATAAATATATATATTATATATTATAAAAAAAATGATTTCTATCGAAGGGCTTAGCGTTTAAGATTTGCCGTCATCAAGTTTTAACTCGAGTTCCTTTTTGTAATAGTAGGCATATTCGTTGGAAAAGTTGTTACTTCTCGAAGATCAAAAAGAACAGTTCCTTATTCTCTGAGGCTATGCAACTGTGGATGTGCCTGAACGAGTCGGGGAGCAGTTCATTTTTTTTAAATGAATCTACCCCGTTTAAATTGCATTAGCAAGAAAAAATAATATATAAATTTATATATTAATAAAACAATAATTATAGATAATATAACTAAATGAATAATTTGTATGCTAACTTGATCAATAATGGCTAATATAACCGAATTTATTTAATTTGTAATGCACTTAGAATATTGATTTCAAAACCACAGGCTAAGAAAGCGCGTTTGAGTTCACGACTCTTCCTTTCTCGGGATGAGAAATGTAGCTATGCCTACAGACCGGACCAGCATAATAGCTCCGTTTTCACTATACTATTAAATGAGTGATTTTAGGAAGTTTTAACGCATTAAAATAATGAACGATTTTCATTAGATTGTCAATTATATTAATTATTATTACTGTATTCTTGATCTTAACTGATGGTTTGTAATAAAATTTGAGCTGTGAAGTATAGTTTTATTAATACTGGATCATGAAGTTTCCGCTAGGATTTAAGCTTCATGTATAAAATGAACTAATAATAAAGTCGTACAGTAATCATTTAATGTGGTTGTAGTTATGCACCATTGAAAAATCAAAAAATGTTTAGAATCTGTGGAACCTTTCATTCTCGTTTACATTCTTACATGGTCGCTAAAGTTGTAAGTAATAAAGTATTTAACTCAATATATGAGTAACAACCAATAGGTATAATATTTAAATAATAAATATTAATATTAGTATAATTATAAATTAAATTTTATAATATATATATGAATTCTAGCACGTTTATATTATGAAAAATTAAAAATATAATATAAATAAATATATAAATCAATACAACCTAAATGAGGTATTTAAAAGCTTAGTAATATAAAAGTTAAAGAAATATATCAACATTAATATGAATATATATATTCATTATACTAATATATGTCAAAAATATATAATAATATATACTTATAAAAGTATATATATACATACTATAAATATGTCCTTTAGAACATAATATATATATAATAGTAACCTGAATTTAACCAAATATTGAAATATATATGATATATAATAAACATTATATAGGCCCTAATTACGTCATAATAATCATAAGTTATAGTAACCGAAGTAATATCTATATTATAATTGATAATATAATATAATATAATATAACTATATAATATAATATAGGTATATATAGTTTTGCACTATCATAGAATTTTGGACCTCACGAGTCCGCCACTGATATTAATATATATCATTAATAGTTATATATATTATATTAATTAATTAAACTATAATAATAATATATATATAATTACCTCAATTATATAATATATATACAATACTATATATTTATATATATAAATATTATTATATATAATTAATAGATATATAGACTTAATATATATTGATCATAATATATAATGATATATATATAATACACATATATATATCATATTATAT
>JABUQX010038828.1:0-24537 GCA_015478945.1 Trachelipus rathkii
CGTCGTATGCGGTTCCACTTTGATGCTTTAAGTTGAAGGATCATCTTCTCCTTTAAACAACATCTTTTCTTTTTCGATAGAACATTCTTTCCATCACACGGTTCATTAGTTTTATTTTCCACATCTTCCCCTATCGTCAATTCTTTTGATACATCATATTTTAAAACCGAAGTCTGCAAAGCATAGTCTTCACCCAATAAGCGTAGTGTCTGCATCTTATTTTCCAAATTATCTGGACTATTTTCGTTCATCTCTAGCTTCTTTCGCGAATTTTTAAAGTTCGCTTCTTCAGTGACATCTTTTCCTCTACTACCGTGGTTGCGATCACGTTCTCCCATACTTCTGTGGGCTCCAAGATTCCTATCGACTACGTTAGAGGTGACTCTGTCGAACTCCGACCCTTTCTCTTGCAATTTCTTTTTACAACACATTCCTCACGCCACACGTGGGCAGAATCTCCTGTAACTAAGGGAGTTGCAAAGTGCTGGGTCTTTTCATTAAATTTCGAACTCAAATCAGATTCGTTCCAATCCAGGACAACTTCTGTCGAATCAATTCTTGGTTCTTTCTTCGTTTCTAATTCTTCAATGTCTGGTTTAGATCCTTCTGAGTAATCTGTTGACCGAATAGGAGACAGTGTCCGTTCGACTCCACATTGATCCTCTATTTTTGGAGGTTCGTCCTCTCCCGTTAAATTTTCTAATTTGGTTCCCAACGCTGCCGATTCAGCTTTTCCCTCGACTGTGCAGTCCGGTGGTTTTACTTTCTTTATATTTCCTCGCGCGTGGGCGTCTCCTTGATTAAACTTACGCTCGGCGTATCTTCCATCCCATTCCTGTTCTCTCGAAGTCTCAGATTCTTGTTTAACTTCGACACCATTTTCTTCGGCAACTTCTTCAAAGTCCTTGGCGGTGTCAACAAAATCTGACTCGGCTTCATTGTATTCTGATCGTTCATATCGCTCAAGGTAGTTCCCCATTTCATCCATTCCGTCGGTAAATAGAGGTAGCTTCGGCACCTTGGCTCTCATTTGAAAACTTTCCGAGGCATCATAAGTTATCCTCACTTGATACGCGAGCTCCAATCTCTTGAGCTCGTATTCGCGCTCCTTCTCTTTTTTTATGGCTTCTTCTTTTCGCCTCTCGGCCTCAGCAGCTCTTTC
The DNA here is from genome assembly GCA_015478945.1 of Trachelipus rathkii. Classification (NCBI taxonomy): domain Eukaryota; kingdom Metazoa; phylum Arthropoda; class Malacostraca; order Isopoda; family Trachelipodidae; genus Trachelipus; species Trachelipus rathkii. Next base: position 1,163 of record JABUQX010038828.1, read on the forward strand.
TTTTTCCTTTTCAAGAGCTTCTTCTTTTCGCCTCTCGGCCTCAGCAGCTCTTTCTTTTTCCTTTTCGTAAGTTTTTCAAAGTTTATACAACACTTCCAATTACACGGCAAATTCGTAACAAGAACGTCCAGCCAAAGTTTTTTTTTTTGCTTCTAAAATTTCTAGTGTATCAATCTCGTTTCTCTACTTTCAGAAGCTATCCCGGACAGGCCCCCAATTATGTCACAATAAGTCCGTCCCTTGTACCTCCGCGGCCCTCCAACAGATGTGTGGTCTTCCTTCTGAGGTCGTTGTCTAGGGTTGTGACACTTCCCAGGTCGTTACTGGCTTTGATTCTTCTGGCGGACTTCTGTCTTCCTGAATTCCCGTCGAGCAGCTTCAGCCGTTGTATAAGAGCTTCCTTACTTTTAAGTTTCCTCCTGAATCTTCTTTTGGTCCTCAAGAATAAGTGAAGTCTTCTCTAAGGTCCTTACTATTCCTTTTTCTTCTTACTATCCTTCAGTAAATCCAAAGTTGTACCAGGAAGGTTTCGTAGTAATGAAATAATGAATAGTTATTCTAAACCCTTTAATCCTCACTAAACTTAAGTAATACACGTCAAGAGTCTTGATACGAAGAGCGGCGAACAAAGAATGAACAACTGTATGTATAAAGCTCGCTCTTTTATACCATTTCTTCTTTAAACGCTTACTCGTAAATTACTATAAATATTTTTACAATTTTCTTAAAATTATTCAAAAATAAACTTACAATATTAAATATCATTATAGAAACTCTTAAAATTATTAAAGTTATTATTCATCAATATTGAGTTATTGATAAAATTATAGTTCTTATAATAATAGTTAAAATACTCAATTAATTACGAAAGGTGATTCCTCTCAAGAATATGACTAAAATATTCTAAGTAGTAATGTGTAAAGCAACAGCACTTTCTTATGTCTGGTTCATCAGTGATATATATATATATATATATATTTTTTTATATATATATATATATATATATAATAATTATATATATATATATATATATATATATATATATATATATATATATATATATATATATATATATATATATATATATATATATTGATAGAGAGAGAGAGAGCTATTTTCGGAACAACAGATTTTTCAAGTTCCTATTATTTTCTATGGAATAAATTGTTCGACAAAAATTATATATATATATATATATATATATATATGAGAGAGAGAGAGGAGAGAGAGTTACAGGTGTAAAAAAGTAACATTAAGTTCGCTTAGTTCTGAAATTTTATGGGGAGCTGCAATTTCTGTGCCTATGGAAGAGGAAGTCGCCACTGCATATATATATAGCCCCATATATATATATATATATATTATATATATATATATATATATATATATATATATATATATATATATATATATATATATATATATATATATATGCTGGAACTGATTTCATTTTATTCTTTATATGTTTGATGTTGTTTGTGTATCTCTTATTTCAGCCTGAAACCTTTTGGTCCATCTTAGCAGAAGGAAGATTGTGGCGAAGCCCTTCCTCCAAACTGACAGGTCTTCAGAAGGTCACGAAGCTTGAAGCGTTTGGCCTGGTTTCTGGACGGAGTTATCAATGTCTCAAGTAATGATTTCTTTATTAGTTTTTCATAAGTGAACCTAAACATTGGTAACTTTAATAGCAGATTTTTATACCAGGATTATTTAATTATTTTACTTGGCCTTGGGCGCCGCCCACATTTATGGCCTTGCAGACTTACTGATTTGTTTAAAACTTATAACACTTAGTTTTAACAATTTTTTTTTTTCGTGTTAGAAGTGGCTACATCAAGACAGAATAATTTTGGCCAAATATTCAAATGGTATGGGTGTCTAACATGAAATTTTGCCCTAAATTTAATGGGGGTTTATAATTTGGTAACAAAGATTTTCCTCAAATGGATGAATTATTTTGATGTTAAAAAATTTGTTCAAAGCAGTATTGGTTCTTAACTTAAGTTTTTAAAACTCTCAAGGCAACTAGGAACGCTCGATAGAGTAAATGGCACTATAAAAATAATAAAATAAAATATGAAAGTCAGAACGGTTTTTGATACTAATTAATTTATCTCCCACCACTCTCAGGGAAAAGGTGCAAGGGACAAAGACCTCTATCCTTATCCCTTTTATGGTGCAGATAAATGTTATTTTTTTATGTTGTTTATATAATGCTAACAATAAATTTCATTGTGAATAAACAGGATCAAAAATTTTAAATAAAAAAGGTAATTATTTAATAATATCGTATTTTTTTTTACGCATCGTACTTAGGCGCCCGAGATACAGCGACGTCTCTGGATATTTCTGAAGTGCCAAAAATCTTGCGAAAACAAAACGTTTGCGACCAGTGAATCATGTGAGTTAGGGTAAGAAATTTGCTGTATTCGATCGTATGGGTTGGGTGGGTTTTACTGCATCGTGATCATAATATGGGTTAGGTTGCGGTTTACTGCCCTCTAGGTTCACAGATTATATGTTTTGTTATACACAAAATCAATATATGAAAAAACAATGCTAAACGTATTTTACTCAAACATTATTTTACTAACTTGAATTCTCACTCATTAGCACTAAAAAGGCCTTTTCGCCATGCAAAAATGAACGTTTTGGCTTGCTATCATTCGATTTTCAATCATTTTATATTTCGTATCTTTTTCAGTTCACTCTTAATTAATTGTTAGTATCATATACTAATATATAAAAAAAAGTTTAAAAAAAAAGTATTTATCTACCATGATGATGGGTCCAGACAGTTTACAGAGTGGTCTCTCGGCCAAGCATTAATTTAACAATATATTCAAATTTAATACATTATTTTTATTTTTGTCGTACTTATGGCACATTATCATTACTACTACATATTTATTTGACCACATGTTATTAACTGCAGCTTTGGTGTTGAATTTGGATAGCAATTGAGAAAATTACTATAGTGGCGTTCGTTAATTTCTTCTTCTTCCTTTCATTTCATTGCTTTTGATTGCTAAATATATTTTTACCATAAAAGAAGTTTAACGTTTTTTAAAAATTTTTCAACATTGCAAATAGTGACGCATTTTTAAATATTTATAGTCTTATCCAGGTTTCGTTTATGGGAGAATGAGTCGAATCATAATTAAACTTGAAAGTGACGGTGCCCGCGAGTGGTGGGCTGGGGGGCTATCTGCAAAAAAGGATATATTACTTTTACGAAAAGTTTAAACTTTTCTCCCATTTTGTCCACAACTTTGTACACTGGAAATCTCTACTTTCTCTTGACCTCGTTATGTATTCGTACTGTACAATGAATTAAAATTGCAGATAGTATCCTGAAATTTTGGATAATCTGCAATAAGATAAAGTACACTATCAGTCAATCCTTAGACTCTATCAATTAAATAAATGGCTTAGGTTTTTTATTTTTGACATCCTCTCTAATGTTTAAGGGAAATTGTTATTACATATCTAAGATAGTTTTGTAAACTTGAAATTTGTTCTCTGCATTTATGAGCCTGACAGGCTGCATTTAAGTAATGAAAGTAAGGAACATTGTTACATATTTTGTAAGATTATTAAATGTAATAACAAACATTTGCTTAATGAGTAGACATTTTCATTATGAAACTGTTATATTATAATATAATCAAATTATGAAAAATGGAATACTTTCCTTTCGTCATATCTTGGCTGTCAGTATTTCAAATTGAATGACTCCTTTTACTCTTTAAAACTAATTGAACAAATAGGATTAGAACCCAAATTTAAAATACTCTCGAAATTTTTATTTAAAGATTCTTTATATATATATATTACCTAGAAATAACAGAACAAGGAAAGGGCACCTATACCAATATATAAAAACATAGAATAATCTTTTTTAAAATTTTGTGTGTTGCATTATTTGATATCATTATTTCTATGAATATTAATTTTTTTTCTATCAGAGAACTGTGTTGATCGTCATGCTGAAAAACATCCTGAACGAGTGGCTCTCATATGGGAGAAGGATGAACCTGGTCAAGAGGAAAGGATGTCATACAGGTATTATTATATATTCTTGGAGTACGTGTGTACGTGCTGGAAGTACCTTTTAAATTTTTTCTGATTGTAATCGTGAGCATAGTGAGATGAGTATATATTATAAATATACATAGAGCGATGTCGTTTTTAGACTGAATTTTGATTAATGGACATATCGGAGGGATTTTGCGTGAGCTATTTATCAAAGGATGTTGTAAGAAAAATCTGAGAAAGATCATCACAAAAATTTGCAATTTCCTTCCAGAGGCGAGATTAGGTCGATAGTATTTTTATGCTTGAGTGATTTATGAATATGACTAATTAATATACCATTATACCCTATAAATGAAATTGAGTGTTGTGGATATGGAACTATTAATAGTAAATTTTATCCTCGATAGCTTATATAAAGTAGAAGAGACTAATCAGGGTATTTATACGTGACTCAATTTCTAGTTATTATGGTTTTGTATATAAGTTATTAAATATGGTTATTTAGTATCACATTTTCATTGGGATCTTGGAGTAGTTATAAAGAGTAATGAAATATAAGATAAGAGTATATATAGGGCACCGATTGATTTTTTACATAATATAGAATTTATATCTTATGTGTAGACATCCAATGTTTTCTATATAAAAAATCATTGTTAATAAATAATTGATCTATTCATTATTTATTTTAGAAGTAAATTTTGTATAGTATCTTATTAAGTTTATTTGGTGTGTTTGTGGCTTTATATAAAAGTCATTGAGAGCTTTTTTTTTCTTCTTAACGAAAAAAATTAATGTTATGCGGTACATAGTTATACTTTTAAGTGGGGTCGTAATATAGTACTAGATAATAGAAGAATTTTTTGACTTATGTAGCCATGTGGCATTATGTAGCGCTAGTGATTATAGCAACTGTATATGTTTTATACATTTGGAGAAAGTTGACTATAAGTTATAACGATTTTGAACGATTCTCAATTTCCCATTAAACACTCTTAATTCCTCTTACCTCTGTTTAACTATATTTAACTCAAGGTATCTCTCGTTATACAAATCAGGACGAAAAATCTAGAGCGATTGTACAAATTTCATGGTCGTAAAGGTGATAGTTTGGTTATTTGTATAAATAAGCAATCAGTTATCTATCACGAGCGCGAGGACTGAAGATGAATGAATATCATAAGAGACAAAGAAATGAAAGAGCTTGAGGCTATATATCACTTTGTCAGTTTTCGTATGAAAGGGGAATTAAGATTTTATTTAGCAAACGTAGTCATTCTCCACACAGATTATTTCTTAAAGTGAAGGAATTCCGGTGTAGCAGACTAATATTATATCACTCTGTTGATTTTTGCGAATATCGACTATAAATATTAAAATATTACAATTTAAACACTGCGAAATTAAAGAACACGATAAATTTGGCGTAGTATCGGGGTTTGGCATTAAACGGTTCGTATGATAACTGGAGGCTCGTATTACGTTATCAGCTGTATGAAATGTATTGACAATTTACGAGATTTCAATTGAAAAGTATCTATATGTAGTATATATTTTGTTATAATTTGTTTCTTTTCATGCTTATATGGCAACTCTGATAATCAGTTTATTATTTGCACATAGTTAAGAATCCTTCAACTATATAAGCATTAATATTTACAGACCATCATTACTTACGTTCAAATCGCCATTTATCTACTTAGCAAAGAATTATGTTTTGGTAATATAAATGTATTTGCAAGTTTTCTATAAGGAAAATTGCTTACAAATTTTAAGGCTCGAGTGGTGCAAATAATAGACTAACATGCACGAAAACCGCTTCTTGCTGGTAATTTTAGAAGTCAGAGAGTTTAAAATAAATGGTTGCAGATTAATTCTTGGGAGGATAGGAGCTATACGGACCAAACACTGTGTCAATGAAATTGGGGGCGTTGCTCGTGTTCGATCGACACGATGGATTCTGAGCTATGATTTATGTCTCAGCGCAGGAAATTTATGAAGCGATTTTAAATTTCTCTGATATAGACCTCGAAATCCATATATTACTTTACAAAGAGAAATAATGTCAAACAAATTGATTCGCTTGTCACTTTAATGGGTAGCTATATAAGTTAACTTATAACCTTTCTTATAAACAAAACATAACGATTCTTGTCTAGCAATTGGCAAAAACTTTCATCATTTAGATTCGAACCTATGTTTTATTGCTGAGAGGAGAAATTTGTATTTTGTAGTAGGTATATCTCAAAGCATATCACTGTTACGTCAATATATCCGCATCCAGTATTTATTACTAATTTCCCGTAATCGTGTTGATCTCTTAACAAATCAACTGTAGTGCGCCCGGCTGGGACGAAAACATTTCTGAGCATCTGAAGTAGGGATATAGCACGGGAGAAAGCTGTGATAGGGGAGGCTAATAGCTTCCTTCATTTTTAGGATAGGCCGTTGCTAGATGCTCCGCTATCCCTCTGGTGATGGAGCACAGTCATCTGGGCATAGCTTATCATGCGAAAAGGCAAAGCTTATATTGCCTGTGATTCATGTTATAACAATGGGGCCTCGGAGTGTAGGGAGTGCATTTATATAGTGCTTTTGTACGTTAGTAGGTTTAACGCAGAACACAGAGACTATAGGAATATTAATATTGAATGTGACTAATTGTATGTTATCAATATTTCAGTTAATAAGGGACTACATTAGCTCCTAGATTATCTAGTCTGGAGTATTTAATATGGAAAACATCTCGCTTCTTAATGTATATTTGAGTGGTTCAATGCCTGGATCTTATAAATTACTTTATTTACTTATTTTGTATGAAAGAATTATTCGATATCTCCGATGATATATAAAGGAATAACAATATCGATATTTAACTCATGGATGTAGTCGTCCATAGTAAAATTAATAAGTCAACATATACAAATTGAAGCTTAGTATAAATATTCTACATCAGAGCACAACAATTCCAAGATTGTCATTTATGCTGATTTTTTAGTCAATATAAGATTATTACAACACTAGTTATAATTCTATGACATCTTTTTCAACCTACATATCCTTTCCATACGCCTCACCTAGCATCGAGAAAAAATGCAATAAAGTTATACGCCACTTTTTCTCGTAGCGTTTATTTTTTTATCTTTTATTTTTACGAATATTCGTATAGATCTTCATATCTCATATATTATTATATTTTTAAATAGTAGTGTAATTCAAAATATTGTAACCCACATCTCCCTCAATAAAAGCATAATACATTATGCAGATGACCTGACAATTATACATTTGATTGAGAAATTTTTGTAATATTTACTACTCGATTATTATAGTTTTAACCGCTAATACAGTTCTTACGGTAAGTTCAAGATATCTCTTTTCTAAACAGCATCAGAGCACATTAATCATCTTGGGATACATAAAATATACGATAAAGGACGCCTATATAAAAAACATCAATAAGATTAGGTGAGGAGGGATTTTGGAAAAAAATGCTGATATAACGCTATTGCGCACTCTGCATATGAGTAATTAATAATATATATTGCGATTCAAGGACGCTCAGATAGTCGATATAGAGGCCAACACTGCCCTTTCTAAACTTCGTACTATTCGATAAGTTGGCTATTGTCGTAGGTCTGCATTGCGATATCATCAGTTTATTAAATACTGGGTAGAGCGAATTTTATCATTACTGTTAGTCTTATTGTAGCATCTTAAAATAAGGAATATTATTTTAGCATTCTTATTTTGAGTATTTTGTCCATAGAATGTGTGCATGTGAAAATAATAAATGACATATTACATCTATTGAACTAGGAGTTCAATGTAACTAATGATGAAAGGTGTATATCGAATCTGGGAAGGCTGAAAAATTAAAGTCTGAGAGAATGTTTCGAAGAACTTAGACTTTGAAGAGGGTTCTCTGTACGAAATTTTTTTTTGCTATACTAAATTTGATTGAATGTATTCTGATGGAGTCTAAACTTTACTATTAATTTGATTTACAGCTGTTAAATTAATGTCCTCAATACATACAATGAAAATTATATACCAATAACAGTGCAAGTGATATGAATCTAAACTCATGTTGCTAACTTCAATTATTACCATATAGAATTAGCATAATGAATAATATCTAGAGTTTTGGCAATATAAAAGATACCTTAAATAAAGAACCTAGTTTTATTAAACATTTTTAAATGACTCAATCATTAGCTATAATTAATAGATGTAAACACAAATGTTTCTACAGATAAGATAATAGTAAGTATAACTATGCGATAAATAGAGAGAGCAAGTAAATTTAGTTGTATATTGGCAAGAGATTTCAGAAGCGGGACTTTTATTGAAGACTTTTTGGACGGAATAGCTATATGAAGACCGAGTAATATCGTATTAAGAATATTTGTAGCGATTGTAAACAGATGACAATGAGATCGATTGATTGGACGCACTCAGCACCGTTTTATTTTTATTAAAATATCATATTCTAGAAGGTGTAAACAAACTACAGTAATTATTAAGCTTAAACTGCATGTTTCAACTACTCTCTATTCATTATATCAATACACTATCAATAGAGAAACTGTACTTTTAGTTGTCAAGCAATACGAAAATAATATGAATCCTTACCTTACAATGACAATATGCACTAATAAAAATTAACAATACGACGTTAAATATATAATTAGGCGTATTAAGCTGAGAATATAATTAAGCGTTATACTACGTAAGTTTGTTAATACACCCAATGAATAAAGCGCACTATATAAATAGATACGTTAGATACTCATGAATAAGCGTAATATCAGTATAATGATTATTAAGAGTTAATAAATAATAGCACGATATATTAGTCATAGCATGTCACTACACTTAACGCTTCAAATATGCCACGTAATAAGTATACGCAACTAATTTTAAACGCTTCTGTGAAAAATATGCGCACGTAATATAATATACGACGCACATTCAACGTCTATGAATATATATTAAAAATTATTTATGCTTGTTTAGTTTAAAAATCCAATATTTCTGTACAATAATTGGTTTTTAGTATCTATAATTACTAATATCTTATGACACACAATCCCTTAACATGATTTCAACCAACTTATGCGAATTTATAACAACTGAAAGCTGTGGTACAGGTGGGTCAGTGAGTTCTAATACATCGCGCGGTTCGAATTTACTATATGCGACAGAATCAAAAGGGAAAATTGTTTCGTCTTGTATTTCTTTGCAATTATCTCATAATATAATATAAAATTATTACAAATTAAATGAAATATATAAAATAATATAAACATATACACTATATATATATATGAGTGAGAATAACACTAACTAATACATTATTATAGACTCAACTGAATAAATGATTATTAGAAATATGTTATTTTATGTAATGAACATGTTATTTTGTTATTAAGACATGCTATTCTGCGAGTTGTCATATAGTAAAAGGATCATAGGACTAAGTAATAAAATTATATTATAAGCTAAACTAGGAACATTATAAATCTAACTACCGAAGGTTTACCTATAGATTTGCGACATCATGTACGATGATCGCTATAAAGTTGCTATTCGGCATGCAGTCGCGCACTTACAAGTGATTTGTTGCAAATTAATAAGAGATAATTTTATATATAGAACTAGAAGGAGAGATAGCTTTAGTACGACGTTTGATGAAGATCTTGGAGCATAGAAGTATAATTCTTCTTTCTACTATCTCTTCCTCATGAAATAGTTTCAATTGGTTGCAATTGCTCTCGTCACGATTAAACTTATAATTGACTTGTTAATCTGGACTTCTAAGAGAGTGGTGAGAGAACATTTGCGGTATCACAGGGTAGTGAAAATATCTCATGTTTATCCATATACATACCTCGCCTCAGATTTATAATTAGCAAGATACTTATAGAAATAGTTTTTAGCATATTGTGAATCTGGATTTGATATCTAGTAGCAATAAGAGGGCTTATACTAATAATTATTACGATGTGCGTTATATTCCGCTTGGTTTCACTACTTGACAAACTATACTTGACTGTCTTTGCCATTTATGCCTAAGAAAAACACAAGTCTGCTAATTACAATCGGTCTGGATACAGGAATTTCTCCTGATTATACCACTCTTATATAGGATAACTTGTTAAATTGGGCTATAATCGTCATCCAACTCTTGAAAAGTGACCCGAATCCATTTCGGCCTCATATTTTCAAGGATATTACGAAAAGAGGTAAAACTGACCGTCGAAATTTGGAAACATGCGCGGACAGCTTTGTTCAACGCTTTGAGATTGAGGTTTGAAATCTGATGTGCGTGTGAGCATATTGTTCGTCTACTCTGGTTACCGCTATCCTATCTCTTGAGGAATGTCTAATATTGTCACATTTGTTAACTTGTGATTGTTAACTTTTGTTTTATATATAAAATTTAGAATGGAATGCATATGGACTAATTCTTTGAATTTCATAATGAGGACTCATGGAGAGTTTACTGAAGGTTTTTGTGCCTCATCCACTCATTAGGGATTCATCTCCACGCAATCGTTTTCTCTTATGAGTTTACTGATGTTTGGCTGTCTGTGCTAAGCCACCACGTCGGCCTTCCGCACCTATAGCTTACTAATGCTATTTACTTCATCTATTTAATAATGTTCCAAGAGAAATACTCTCTGGTATTCACATACATTCCGCGTTAAGAGTGTTACGTTGAGATAGTCTATCGGCTACTGGTATTGTTCCTTCATATTACATATAGATTAATAAGACTAAGAAATATAAGAGAGAAGCAGTCGAGTTCATCTGGTAATGTCTAGTCTACCTACGTATTAGGATACTACCTGTTTGAGTCTACTAAGGTTTTCACTTGTTATTCAAGGTTTAAGGATTTTTCTTATATAGCATCGCACTGTGTCAATTTCTTTCGAGTGTGGTGTAGTAATGGGTTAAATTTTGGAACATTCAAATCTATATACTCTTCTTTCTCTGACATTACCGCTCGGTGACTGGCGTATTTCGCGAGACGGCTTCTATTGTATGCATTCTGTTCATAAGTAGCATAACTATTATTTCATACATATATTTGATGGAACTATTCAGTGATTTAACATGATGGTTTTCTTTCCGTTCAATTTTTATTTTATATAATACCTAGTAAGAAGTATTAAGTTACAATTAGGACAAGTTTGGTGTGTACGTTGTTTGGTCGAAGTCATGAGTGACATTACTAAAATAGATGCTTATATTGAGTTCTTACAAACTGTCTGAGAATGGATTTGTGTCTTATACTGTACCAAGAAATCTGCTCGTTCCTGTAATAAAAAGCTAAGCGTATAGTATCAAGAACAATAACAGTTTGCTATCTGCTGTGTATGACGACTTCCTCAGATCTCTTAGTTTCTTTAGCTTTTAGCTTAGCTTATCAGATATTTCAATTAGTATGGTATTCAAAAAGCTTTAGTCAGTTATATATTCCTAATTTTACCTCGCTTGTTTTTGTTAGAGGTAAGAGCGATCTTTTTTTCTGTTTCTTCTTTTGTGTTTCATCTAGTGCTAATAGCCTCGTAGTTAATTTTTCAGGTGTTTTCTTGTGTTAATCTCCTACCCTTTATAATTCTGAACTTAATGATTATCAATTAATTCATATCTTTTCTCAAGTGCACAGAACACTCTGTAAATCTATCGCTACTGATCATATTAATTTCCAGACTAGAAGATATTACAAATCCTAATTCATTACTTCAAAATCAACTACTACGCTTCTCAGTCCTGCTTTCCGCTTATCTACATAGTAATTTGTCTCTATAGTCTCTCCTATAATTCTACTCTATTTTTGAGCGCGAAGTAGTAATTATTACACGTAGACTCGGGGTCATCTCAACCTTGGCATAGAAATTCATAATTTTTCGTGTATTAAAATTTGTCTAACTACAAATTCGTTAATAATAATCTACTATCTACTAAAATATACGATTATTCTATACTTTTATCATAATGATCTTGGTCTGTCGACGTTATGGATTTCGTCAAGCTATCCACTGGTATGATACAGAATAGGACTAATCCTTTGGCACTATTACTAATATAATCAAAGCTTGAGTCGTAGAGAGTAAGCTCATGATTTATGTCATCTGTTAAAACAGAACTTAGGTGTTCCGACTGAAATTCTACAGGTGCTTTGGTTTTTTCAGCTTAAGAGTGATCCTGGGCCAAATCTAGAAATGTCATCCCCTTGGAGTAGTGTGTTCAAGATACACGACGAAATTAAGTGAATTAAGCGCAAAATAGGGAGATACTAATAAACGGTTGCATAAAGAAGCGAGTGGCACGTCGGTCACCGTTTTTACTACAGAAAATAGGTAGATCCATAATGTCTGAGTTTGCCGGACGCTCATATGTGTCATTTCTCTCTCTGTGGCTTTCTCTACTGTAGGCATGAGGCATGAGGAACCGTGGTTTATTGGCAACAGGTGATCTCTTCTTGCTTAGTATGTGCGACCGCTGAGCTTGTTCCTAATAACTCTTATTGGGGGTTAAAGGGGAGACTATGACAATTATCGGCTTTTGGAAATACGCAGAGTTGAGGTTATTACAATGTACTATATATAGGCTTAATAAATTTTGGTTCTTTTATATAGGTTGATGTGTATAATCAAGCTATCTCCCATACTCGCGATTTCATTATATATAACCACCAGTCAAGTTGCTGGAGGGATACTGTTGGATTTTGTGATTCTGTATTACATTTATTTACGACGAGCACTCTCACTGCGTTTGTATCATCACCAGATGACAAATTACGTTCAAGCTCTCCAAAGTTTTGAATGTGTTCAGAGTTTGAAATGTAGGTTACACTTACATAGGTATCAAGGCTAATTCCGCTGTGGTGCTTCTCCTTTCCCGCACCCCTTATGTTCTGTGGGAATTCTTTTTCCATCTCTCCATGGGTATAATGTTCCTAGACTGAGTTTATCATTTTTCTTCGCTCATTATTAAAAATTATGAGGGTGGGTTCAATGTTGCCATCTGATGTCTGTTCACTACAGGATTAATAAAGTCTAAGAGTGAGTTTTGATAACCATATTGGTGTGTGATGTCGTAATTCATGGGGAGCCTTTCCTTCAATCCTAGATAGGGTTGCTATATGAATCTGTTGAATTGGTTTGTACATATGTCAAGAGCCAATTTTCTAGAGTCCTTCACGAGATAACTGACGGCATATAGTGGGTTGCACCAAAGAATCCTCAAGCTAAATCGAGACAATAACTTTAAGCGGAGACCTCTGAATGGGTCGTGAAGGAATTTTCTTTTGATTTAGTAAGCAAAATCTTGTCTTCTTCATTGGAACTATAGTTCCTATTTTTCTAGGAGTACATTATTCCGTAGAATACTCTATTTAGTTTGACATTATTTCAAATTATACTGTGTTTGTCACACAACTCATCAGTTCTAATTCTTGCTTTAATATTGCTACGAAATCCATTCTAACATATTTATACTCATTTACATTTTCTGAGATAGCCTTATGAGTCTGTATGAAATCTCTCTCTTGAGGAGACTTGTACTATTACGGCATGCTGCTGCCTTTCTTCTTTCTCTTCATTTATAAATACTTAATCTCACGAGTTAGGTTTTTCGCTTCTTACGGTTATCAAGCTCACTCTGATTGTGGCTGAGAATGTCGAGATATGTCTCTATCTAGTGATTGACGAGATTTCATTTACTTTTATCTTCCTTACTCACCTAGCAAATCCTCACACATACAAATCTACATCTCATACAAATCATCAACCAGATATAATACTACGGTTCTAGCAATTAAGTAAATCCAAACATTCAAAGTATCTCTCTATTCTACCCTTTTCTAGATTTGACATTAACTAAGTATTCGAAATGGCCGATAAAAGAATGTTAAAAACGGCGCGAGCGCGATACGAAAACGACCGATATGATTCGATTTTTGACAATTATTCACTACCACGGATCATCAGTTTAGTGCTGACCAATTCACCGAACTTGATGACTCTCTGCGACGTCCGTGTAGCATCCACATTTGCCGTGTGCTGGAGTCTAGGGTTGTTGAATGGCGCTTCAGTAGCTGCGATAGCTCAGACCTCCTGCTTACGACATCTCCCCAAGTATGTGTCACAGTGTCTACATTGAATTTGCCAGGAAGTATAACTGAGCGCGCCCATATTTTGGTGGTGAACAGCCTGGTTTTCAAATAGATTTCAATCAAACCAGTTCCAATCCGCTCATTTGCACTGGCCAGCGAGGTCTCCATTGTCTGTGGGAACTTTTTTCTAACAACCGTATGCATGAAGTCATCTGCTCAGAGCCCGACAATAATTTTTGATGTGCGAATTTTGAACATGATCCAGAAAACATTAGATGCGTAATGACCCGCAATGATGTCATGATGACAGACCAACAACAGAATAAAATCCAGAAAAGATGAAATACCTGTTGGTAAGTATTGTTTGGAGAATGGAGAACCTCTACCACAAAAATTTCATGAATAATAATAGAATTTTATAATAGAGACCTACCCAAGTTCTCAAGTTGACGGGTGGCGTACAACTTGGATTGATCTGGAGAGCAATTTAAACAAGTATACAACGTCTATGAAATCAATGCAAGCATGCAGTGATAAAAAAGGAATTAAATGGACTGGTTTGGTGAGCATTTAAAAACAAACAAAATGCGACTTAAGCGCCTTCACGGATGCCCAAATATTGTCCACAGAAACAATACCATTATACGCGTTACGATTGTTGGGATTGCCGAAAACTTTTCGGGTCAGAATGTGAGTCCATGAAGGTGTAAACAGAACAAGAATAACTAAAACGCATCGCATCAAACGTCAAGTAAATTCACTCACGTGGTTTGTGAGCTGGCTTTGAGAGCGCTAGTTTTCTGTATGAGGGTATGTAAGTTGATAGACGACAATTACACACGTAAACAAGTTAACAAGACTAAAATAATAATGGCGGATAGAGCCTCTCCAAACACACTTCCCTTAATAGTCAGCCGGAGATATATAGATTTAAACACCCTGTGGTTCTTCTAACTCCTATAAGTCTCTAAAAATATGGTTCAGTGTTCCGCCGCTCAGTTGGGCCAATGGTGGTCTTATCCTGCTATTGACTATCCAGGATAATGATGTTATCCCAGTGGTGGTATCACACATTCCCTCAATCTTCTGGATGTTTTTCAAGTTATTCGAGTCCGAGTAATCCGACTTACCAAATATGTCACACTTAGCACATCCTCCAAGAATTCCTCCATCTGGTGGTTATGCAGGAACCCAATCAAATGGACAAGTACAAGAAAAGTTTAGGACAACTCAAATGAACCCCCAATCCCCGGGATCACCGCAAAGATGTAATTATTGTAAGAAACCAGGCCATATTGTGCGGGATTGTAAATTTAAGACCACAATGCCGGTTTTTGTGGAAAACGCGGACACATGGCAGATGACTGTTATGTTCAGAAAAATAAATGTATTCGTTGTGAAGCAGAGGGACATGTTGTGAAGGACTGCCCACAGCGAAGTCAGAAAAGGCAAATAAATTCAGAAAGTCAAGAATGTCCTGTATGCCATCAGGATGGTCATTTGGGAGTTGATTGTCCGAAATGGTTTTTCAGAAAATATACCCCAACGAAGGGGAAAACGAGAGTGCTCTGTGGTCAGTGGCCCGCCACAGAGCACGAGTAGACGTGGAGAAGGGCAAAATATATTATGGCACTTGTGATCAACGTGTAAACCTAAAATCGATGGCATCAAATGAGTCCGAAACCAACGTTCAAGCAGAAAGATATAAAAACGAGAACGACACGTAATGTAGGGTCACAATATGCCGTGAAATGATCAGGTTGAAGGAATACTGATTAAAATAACTAAACTAAGAATTAGTGTGCTTCGCGCCCACCTTTTATATTGTAACAAGTCAATACTTTAAGTGAAAGTGTAGATCACAAACTGAGTTAGATCTTGCTATTATGAATTTGTTAAAGATGTCCAACAAACATCATCAAAAGAAATGGAGGTACAACCCTTTGATGATATTGAAGGTATTAATCTGTGGCGATTCACCGTCCGGAGTTGAGTGAGTACTGCGTGGCGACGGATAGATCAGAAGCTTGATGATTTGAGGTATTACTTCTCCATGAATTGAGGTAGCAATACGCTCCTTACAAGAAATGAGAACAACCTCATCTCTAAAGTCTCAATCCATTCTTTTCAGATGTCTATAATTGTCGATAAGCTATATACAGAATCCTCCAGAGGAGCTTTAGTAATGGAGTAGAATCGGAGGTTGTGAACGTTAACACCGCATTACAGGCATGGTAGATACTGTGCGTCTCATGAGTTTAATTACAAGCTACCACGTAAATTATGAATAAAGAAATTCCTTGAGACCCTCAATATACAGGTGTTAGTGGTATAGGTAAGGTGGTTTTTCTGTCTTGGGAATAACTCTCCAATTAACTCTTCTAGGAAATTTTCTACCTATCCCAAATAATTTTGTGGTCGGATGAACAAATTGACAGTTATGACTGTCATGTTTGATACAATTATGCCTAAGAAAATCATTGCTAATTGCCAAAGTATTTGTCCACAAAAGAATAATTAAAAGAAATAACGGAAAAAATAATACATAACGAGTAATACCTATAATGATATGCGAATGTAATTGCAAATGAGCAAAGCGAAAAAGTAAATAAAGTAAGACGTAGTAATACTTGCAACCTTGACTTATGGTTACCACATATGGTCCGTTAATAGAAAAACATTCGTTGTTATTATTCACACCAAACCAAATAATCAATGTATAATTGATGAAGCAGTTATCCCTTATACAAGGGACTCCAGTGATTATCTATACTGTTTCAACCCTTTTTTGACAAACCAATCACTTTAAAACGAGGATATCCCTTGGCCCGTATCCTGTTTACAACAGATAATCCTACGAAAGACTTTATTATGTGGAGTATCAGGTACGCGTGGAAATAACTCAGAGCCAAAGAGAACTTATGAGGAGGGAACGCTCGAAAATTTAAGGACGGCGTTTGCATTGAATAAACAATATAGAACATCATAGACCAAAGTTGTACAACTTTATCATATATCCGCGGTTCTTAGTTTAGGAGATAGATGCTTGGCTGTACCACCTTCTCAGCATGCTAGAGAACACGTTTATGAGATCCAAGTGAATGAGTCCGTTAGGCGTTTACAAGGACCCATATTATATGAAGAGGAAGTTTGTCTTAAGTTAGAAGCCGAGGGAATTATTAGAAGATCTGTTTCTCATATTCTGCACCAGTATGTCTCCTATTCGTAACTCTGATCAGTGCCATTGAGATTCCTGTTAATGATTTGATCGTATAGTTGTAATTCTATCTATCTATAAAAAAGATTACTATATTGATGATTACGAAGAATTTTGTTTCAAGTTTGCAAGTTGCAATATTTTTGCTATATGATAAGGGATATTATCTGCCCTGCTGGATAAGGATAGTATAGAGAAAACTGCGTTTTCAACACCTTTTGGCCCATTGGGGAGTTCCTCCGGATGCCTGTTGGCCTCATGAACGGACCTTCTACATTTCAGAGTTAATGAGATTGGCTTTATTGTTCACATCTCTGGATGATAAGTGTGAATTTATCTGGACGACGTCCTGATAATTAGCAAACAGTTTCGAGAAACATCTCTCTATCTTGGAAGAGGTCCTTAAAGCATTTAGGAGGTGGCTGCTCAAGTAAAACCCTCGAAAGTTATTTGTTAGAACCGAATAAAATCTTAGCCACATTAATTTCAGAAAAAGGGGCTAAAATCCCTACCGAAGAATATGTGAAGGTATACGAAGTTCCCTCCAAGAACGGTCAAAACAGGTTAGACAGTTTTAGGGCCTCATCAATTATCGGAGGCATAGTCAAATTGCTCAGTAATTGCAAAGCATCTGTTCGACTACGAAGTTCACAAAATGTCCATGGACAGACAGTGCCAACTTGCATTTGACAACTCACAAAGTCTATAACGTCTCACTTTCTATCGTATCTGGATAGATCTGAGCATACTATCTCCGTTGTTCAAACCTCGCACTGACGCTCAGGGAAGGATGCTGGTGCTACGACCTCAGCCAAGTTCCACTAGGTGAGAAATAAACCCAATAGCTCTACATTTCCACAGTTTCTCAAAAGCTCAACGTGGTTATAGTGCCACGTAATAAATTTTATTAGGGGTGAGGGGGCTTAACATCGCAAAACAGTTCTTTGTATGGTATCAAGTGCGATGTATAATACGGAATCAAAGCCACTACTTTTGCAAAAACTATGCTTTAGGGATCAAAGGTGCTAGAAATTTGACGAACTAAATGATATTTGACTATGAAATATTTTATGTACCTGGTAAAGAGAACATCGTTGCAGACATATTGTCAAGAACACCGTTTGAAATTCCAACAGAACCCAAAAATGAATTGATCTCTAATGACCCACCTGAGGGATTTACAGTGGTGAAAATGTTGGGTGGTGGAGACTCATTGTTTCAGTGTTTTTCAGTTTTTATATGATAAACCGGCTTCTCATCTCCAGATAAGAGCGGCAGTTGTGGATGAATTATTAAATAACAGGAGTAAATATCATCTACCAACTGGCAGAACCAAGGAAACAGATCAGGTACTGAAACACTTGCAACTAACTAGGTATGCTGGTCAATTACCTTTTGTTCACAGCATAGAAGCCTTTACTCACAGATATGGGTTCTTGTGTATACAGTAGAAACATATCCTACACTTTGAGACATACTCATAAAGAGGTGTGTCCCCCCAAAAATTTTGGGGTTTGTTTAGTAAGTGGATCCACTAGCAACTTATTAGTCCCTGGAAGAATGAGTCCTGATTCGTGAAGAGGAATCAGTGGTCTAGATAATCTGCGAAACTAGATATCAAATAAATTTTATGAATAAGATATAGCAATTGACGAAGATCAAGGTATAGACCAGAATGAACAGCCACTTGAACATTGGTTAGAATTTGGTGGGGAGGAAGTTATGGGGAAGTAAGAAGACACCCCTACCCAAGATTATTATTTATTACGTGAAATATTTTCCTGATCAGAACTAAACGTGAGCCATTCCTCCAAATATGCCAATGCAGGCACAGTCCATATTAAAAGATTAAAAGGAGCGTTAAGCTAAACATCAAGCCGTTTCAGGTCCTCTAAGCTATTTCAATTTGCTAGAAATTCTGTCAATAGTCGAGTAATCCATACTCCTCCATCGATAATAGGAAGACCAATTATCATTATGTGGTATTCGTCTTTGCTGTGAACAAGTCGCTATTCAATTAATCATTATGAATTTGTCCATATCGGACGGTAAAGACTCTATGCATGTATTGGAAAAAAATTTGGCACCCAAATTAAAAAGATATTTGGTCACGAAATACTATGTCATTTATAATTGCCAATGAGCTAAAGTTTCCAATGTTATCAACGCTCCCACAACTCTTAAGGATACTACAAGAACTTTTGATTGTGTGCCGTTCGACCTTGTTTTGCAATTACGAAATCAGCTTAAAGAAACTTTGCCTATTTTTATAGATACTTTTAGTAAGTGATAGCAGCGGTTCCTATACGATCAAAGCATACCACCTTAGTAACAACGGCCTTACAGAATATATTACCCTATTTGCCAATACTTCCTTCACGATTGCTAACGGATAATGCAAGGAGTTCAAGGTCCCGAATTTGAGGAAGTTTAATTAAAAGAAATAAATCAGACATAATAGTTAATAGACTATTCAATCCATCTTCAAACGGAATTACGGAAAGAGTAAACCGTACATTGTTGCAAGTATTTACGACTGTCCTGAAAAATCTAGTCTTGTGGGAATTACCACAAGTTGTACTAACCTACAATCATCTAGTACATACTGCCACATCAAAAACCCCCTCAGAGATATTATATCAGGAGGCGCATAAATAATCTACTCATTCGCTTGGACGGTTTAACACCATTAGGACATTAGGAATATAGAGACAGTAAATAAGCCACATGGGCTATCGAGACTGCCCAGTCAACACTACCCAAAACATGCTCATGCAATTCACAAAGCAGGGCTTGTCAATTTGTTGTAACTACAAATCCACCAATTTTGGAAGGAGGGACATGAAAGCTTTTCCCCTTTCAAAATGGATTCAACTAGTGGCACTCAAATAAACTTCCAGGAGATTTAATCTATTACTTTTTAAGTTATAGGATCGAATCAAGGGACCGTTTACAAATAAATAAAAGTGAATCCAAATGAGGTAACCTATATCGTAAAATCATTGGAATCGAAAGAATTTATAGGGTGCATCACAGACAGTTAAAAAAATGGTATATTCCCTTGACCTTATGTAGAGAAAATCCTTTATTTAATAAGATATTGAACCAACCAACTAAATAGAGTGAAGATCCGAAGACGGACATCCGAAGAGATTGAAGAGGATCTCAATGGCACAGCACCATCATGACATCTTATACAGGATATCATTTTGAAGATGATTCGGATGAAGTTGAAGACGATTTCATTTCCTGACTCCGAAGAAGTAAGAAAACTTTCCAGAGTGTGGTGTTGTGTTGCATTGAGGAGAGTCTCTTTTGAATCAACGTAATCAATAATTTGACAAGGTAGTGATTTTCTTCTGTTATGTCTAGCTACCTTCCCTTATCTATTAATTCCTCAAGTATCTACTTTATAATATTCTCCTTGTATTTCTACTGAACTGTCCTCATATAACCTCTCTATACTTATTTTACGTTCGCCACTTCCTCATATGCTTAGTTTCCAGAGGAGACTTTCATTCACCTCATTCTATGCCAAGTTCACTGGTACTCTTTCTCTGAGACTTCTCTATTTAGGTTTCCTATTTATTAAACTCTCTACTCTTCAAGATTCACCTTCTTTATTATTCGAGCTCCTTTTATAAACAGACCAAAGGAACCAGATGATTCCATATAGAAGTGCACGAAGATTGTCATGTGAAGACCTTCAGAAAAGATTGCACTTTGTCAATTCTCCAGTAGCAATGGCCGAAGGAATGAGACCATTGGAAATATTTGAAGATCAGCTTGAACCGAATAGAAACTCGTTGGAGGGTGATTTAAATTCCATGGAAGTGTTAACTCCCAGAATGGCTGTTCCTGTAGTTACTGTAAGGAGAAGCGTCCAATGGGCACCTCAAGTAAAACAGGAAAATGAAAGTGCAGACATAAGTGTCCAGATGGTAGGAGAAGATCAAGTGGGAAGTGCGGTTGAAGAAGCAACTAATATCGCTTCTCGAACAAGATTGAGAGACCCAGGAGGATCTTCTGAAGTACCATGGATACAGCCGCGCATTCTGGAAAGAAGAAGGCGCACAGATGGAAGATAATTACCACTAAAAAGGAAAGTGATGAATATATTAGAAAGTGAAACAAATATATTAGAAATTGAATGTGAAAATGATGAGTTTATTTGGTAAAACATATAATTAATCCTGGAAAACATGTATTATTTTGTTAAAATTATATAATCTATTTGTAGAGCAGTTAAAATGTGAGGAAACTGTGATAAACTTTTGTCATACTATAAAGATTATAGTGGAAGTATTGGTTATAACCACCATGTGTGTTCCGAACAAGAAACTAAAGAAGAATCAAAATTTTTTTAAATTACATTAATGAGTATATGCACCCCCTAGATACGCCCGTATATACATATATATATCCCACCCCCTGGCCGCACCCCGCACACACTTCCCGCGGCCGCCCTGTTCCTTTACACTCCGTGCGTTTGGTTCACACACCACGTAACACCGCACGTTTGGGTTCCGTATTTCCCCCCGCCCCACAACACAGTTCCCGAAAGATAATAATGTATAGTGGCATGCACGCGCAAATAAAGTAACGATAATGGATAATATGGTGAGGTTTTGAGTTTATCGGAAAGTTCAAACGTTTTGTATTGTCGCTAATTGAGCATGTATTAAACGAATATGAAATTTCTGTTGCGTATCGAGTTTCTTGGCCACTCCTGGATATCAATTCGATCCGATTCATGACCAACTGACCACTAATCCAGAAACACACACAGTGAGGTTTCTGAGAGTTTGCGGCCTACCTTGAAGATGTTAAAACATTATAATAGACATGAAATGCGAAGGATACAAGCGCATGTCTTGTCTTTCATATTCCGCATGCATATAATTTGGCCCAAATTAAAATGCGGAAACTAGAACGTATCAGTTCCCTTCCGAATTAGACTCGGCGAACATACGCTATCGACTGTAAAAGAGGCTGTAAAAGTAATTGAGAGATACTGTGCTGCGGCTAATATACATTGTACTTCCCTACTATCCCCCCCCCGATTTTGCCGTATTATATATTATATAGACATATGGCCTTGCACACCTGAGGCACAAAAAATGGTACACAATATAGATTTACCTGAGAACATCGGATCGGGAATTGAATGAAGATTCCGTTAGAGTGTATAAACAGTTGATGCGTTTGCATAACTCAGACATCCGATGGACAGAAAGGCATACATTGCTATCTCGGATGTTTCTGGACTTTATGTGAACACGAGATACCGTCATAAGTATATCAATAACGGGACCGTCTAATTGTGTTAATACTTGGGTCCTAGAGGAATTTTTGTCGAGGGATTACCCCCTAGTAAACCCTGGGTTCTAAGCATTTTTTGGAAAATGTTATAGTAGATATAATAATTGGGAAGTCGCCTAGGAGACCCCGAGCTGCACTATTCCCTAATCCCACCGAAATAGGCACTATCACTCTTCTAAATGAAGAAAGACAAGCAGTACAACTTCGCTAAAGTTCGTTCAATTTTGAGACCCGCGCGCTACGATGACACGGCGCAGTGAGCCACCGCGCATGTTATTCCGTTGATGTTTTGTTAGAAAACCCCACTCTATCACTATCGAACGTCTTTACCACTGCCCCAGTTTGCGGCCGCTGCTGTAACTGTCTGACCCTATACCATGTGGCCTCCACCTCGCTGCAGCGGAATCGTTCGTTTGTGGTCTCCTCTTTACGAAAACCCATGTGCGTAAGATCTCAAATTATTGCAGTTGCGAAATTCTCCAGATCTGCAAACAAGCTGTTCCTCTTGGCCCCAAGCCTTCCAGTTTCTTGCCAGAAAATCTTGATGCCTCTCCGATCCGGTGCCAAACATTCGGCACACCTTATCAGGTTGGTGGAGAGTCCATGACTCGCTAAAAGACCACTTGAAAGATCCACCACACCTGTAACGGGTAAAAGATCAGTTCAACC
>JABUQX010038829.1:0-15000 GCA_015478945.1 Trachelipus rathkii
CGAATTATTAAGATAGTATATTGATTTAATTTGGCTCTAGAGTAAAGAATAGTATTATTATATTCTCACTATTTATTATTTACTATTAGGTATGTTCGAGCCGACGGAGGGACAAGAGGGTAGGAAGACGGAAGTTCCAATTTTGTGGTAGTATATATAATTAATAAATAAAGATGACCGAAAAAACACTCCGACCTTGTCCATTCTTGTTGATTAACGCCATGGGTATCCTTTAGATTATAAATAAAGAAAAATAATAATTCAAACTAAATATTGGCACCATTGCGAGGCTATTGCCCTCGGAGTATACTCGAAGCTGCTTCGATATTATTCCACAAATAAACCTTTCAAGCACAAAATCTTTATCTAGCCAACACATACATTTAACAAATCTTATTATCATTAATGTGGAAAGGAGAAGTCAAACAATACCCGAACATGGTACTTTATATAACCTATAATATTTTTCTCTATATATATTTGTTTTTTTAACCTATGCAATACAAAATAAAGCCTCCGCGCATCCTATATCACCACACATCTACATTTGTCCGTAATTATCGTGAATACATATTTATATAATTATGATTGCGTCTTTCTTATAGTTGCTATCACTATCTTTTCGTCACATAGCTTTGCGAGGGACGTACAGGGCACACTCTCTCGTGTTGACTAACTACCTAACTTCATCAAACTGAAATTCGTTCATCTCGATGAGATGATTACTCTCTATAATTCAGCGCTTAAACATTTGCCGTTAACGCTAACAAACACGTTATATATAATTCACCAATCTAACACTGTCATAGCTCTTATTAACAGAGACACGTCAAAGAAACTAGACCTCAGTACACGTGACTTTGCGAGTACTAGCATTTTTGCCACACGAGCGGCACTCTAAAAGTGTATCACCAGGTTTCTCGCGACAGTGCACACTCCTCTTTACTCACAAATGCACCTGAAATCTGTACCCTGGTGATTCCGCACGACTTTAAAAGAAGAGCACATCACGCACCTCTAGCGGTAATAATTCGCATCTTCTTAAACCTCCGATCGTGTTATCTAATTTTTAACAGTCCGGAGAACAAAGCATGAGACGCCGACAGATCCCAGCTTAATACAGATGTCTACAGTAATAGACTGATGAGACTACGAGAGCAATCAGAGTACGATACTCATACAAATGCAAATATAATATTGTGATATCAATATCATAGCATAATACTAATTATACAGTAAATCTAGATCTGTAACTCAGGATTCTCTTATCCCACAAAAAGACATGCCGGTCTTTATTGTTATTACGATTCATATCTAACTATTCGTGCTAACTTCGGAAATCACTGGATTGACTATCATTGCAACTATGCGATTTTAACTCATTATATCATGCTCTATCAACGAAATATATACTGAAACTATACCGTTAAACATAGATCATAAAAAGGAACTTCAAGCACCGCTCTTGTGATATACAACGGCCGGCTCCATATACATTAAACAGCTACGTTTACAGTAAGTAATTCACTCTCTGCTCTCCCTCGACAGCCTGTCACTCAATTATATAATATAAATTGATGGAGCTATTGTATATATGTGCCACGTGAATGCGGCACAACGCAACATTTATTTTGATGGCAAAATAAATAACCTATTACTTCATATTCTATATCTATACGAAAGAACATACTCTGGACTAGTCTCTCATCTACAATTATACTTGATTTTAGGTTCAAGAGAATTCATCTAAAATTATATTCAAGCATAATTGTTTCCAAGAATCAACTATTTATAGCTAGGGTTCAGTAGCATCCTACAGCAAATACATGGATTAATGGAAATAATAATAATAACCTACTCTAGACAAGATACCTAGGGTTTTATAGCCATATTTTATAAATCGTATTTGCTATATATATAAACCATGTACGATGACAGAATGAGTTACTATGTACGAGCAAAATATTAACATTTTCCTATCAATATTTATAATTAACGTTAAATAAAGGTTATAAGTGATTGTACATTATACTGAGCTATACTACGGACCAACACACAGTCATCCCTTTTAATATAATCACTGTAATTACTGAACAGACAAACTTCTTAACTTATATGAACCTCTTCTTCACCAAAACCAACATAACTCATAAGTAAAACGCGTATCGTCGTAGTAAGGCACACTAAGGATTAACGTATCCGAAATATTTACACATCTACGCCTTCATTACAACGGGATTCAGTAATCTATATAATAATATATATATATACGGTAATAAGTTGTATATGTCTTACCTATAGGTTATATCACGATAATGATATAAAATAGCATAGAAATCTATTCTTCTATCATGACTGATGCAGCCATCCTATAATATATATACAAGTGATCTCATTAACTTACCCAATCGAATTAACATCTGTCACACATAATCATCTCAACTCTGAGCATTCCCTTAAACTTTAATCCTGAGGAGCGTATACATATCGGGTACGATAAATCCCTTTAACGTCTAGGATTCATATCCACAATGAATATGTTATTTACTTCTAGGTTCTCCGTACCATACACATACTAAAAGCTAATGAAATAATATATATCCCTACTATACATGTATAGAATATTCCCTCTATACTTCATTCTCATCTACACGGTACTGTCTATATTAGAACATGTAGTATAATAGATAGTTTTATGAGTACAACTACTGATACCGGTAAATTAAACTACCTGATAGGATATAAAACGCACTTAGGGATAAGATACCATATAACATACAATCAACATTATTATTATAATATATCTGTATATACCTATAAATTTAACAGTCTATAGGCAATTAAAATAGCCAAATCTCACTGATTATAAACTATACCCTCTCTACACATAAATATAATTATATACTTTGTATATATAGGGGACTCACTCATCATAGGTGACATCCACATCCGCTCATATCTCTACACGTCTTACATTATAAACGTCCGTTATATCAATAAATCAAAATATATACATATTAACCTAATGAAATTACTTAGGTACTAACATCATGTTACAAATACAATTTACCGGCCATGACAATTCACCTTCATTCTACTGAACATATACCTAGTGTTCTAAACACTTCATCCCAAAAATAGAACTAATATATAAAGAGAGCACCAATGTTAGTACTAAGTGTAATCACTATTTCACTAGAAATTATTAGTCAAAAAAATAGTATCAAAAATACGTCTAACATACTAATATCCTGACTTATTTATATAACTTTCTCTAAAATATACATAAACTACAATAAACACACGAAATACATACTAAGACACTAATCATACTACACACTATACCCTTTTATAATACTCTAATTACACTAGAGCCATTGAACCATTATTTGAAAAGATCATCTCTCACTCTGAGAAGTAACATATTATATGACTTATTTAACATATATATTAACATAACTTTGAGTTAATCAACCACTCAAATCGGAGAACGGGGACGTTACATATTAGACTAAAATAATCATTTTAGTACATCACCAAGCTTCATTAGAAAAGATACAATATACATTTAATATTTCTTTGTTTTTATTATATTATATTTATTATAGTTTACGAGCAGGCCCATTTCACCTCCTCCTGATATAGTAACGACATACTCACACTATCGTTCAAGAGTATCTGGGTGGGTTATCTACGCCCTCATCTACCGAAGTCAATACATATAAACTGGTGTCCTCACTTACGCATATTATTTGAGTGCAGAATTATATAGACTATAATCTAAATCTACACTCTCATACTATAGTGCATCTATCTATACATAGGTACACACCCCTATATTGGTGGTAGTCTACACGAATGATATTATACCTCTACAGAAAACATGCCTATAAACAATCTCATCTTTGGTACAAACGCAAATGAAGTTAAATTCGAGTACTATAAATCACCTTGCTGTGTATAAAATAGTATCGGTACCGAACAACTTGATTAGTCGTGCTCACATAATGCTTAAAGCTTACAACCTAATATCAGCTTTTCTACCAAACCTATCTCACATATATATCATAAACATTACATTACAGCTATTCTATTTAGGCGTACAAATAATACCAAGTTAACGCTACAATAGCATAAATATCTATATAGGTGACAATTACCGTTATATTAAATACATTATCGGGTTATAACTATAATACCTTTATCAAAGTAGACTATTATCACAAACTTTTCAGAATTCGCATCATATCTACTCTCATATAAAACAACTTATACGTTTACTGATTACTACATAATATATCATATTATATAATTACGGGGGGTGAGTAAAATTAGGTTTCACAACTCGCATATTATCTATCAGATACACCACTCGTGTACATTAGTGAACTGTCATTATATAGGTGTAGGCTACACGATATCATTCCTTATTTACTTGACTAATAATACATACTCAAGGAGAGATAAACAGAACTCAGCATGTTTACATTTAGTACCTATATAGGCACACATATTTAAACCCTCAATAATGTATGTAGCACAATTTTACTAATATTATCGTAGTATTCTCTACGATCACAAACTTAACCTACCTACCTCATCATACGGCGCTAATATATCTCATCTACAAAAAAGAATATAAATAGTATTATAGATTCATAAGAACATAATCGTATACCGCGGTTTGTGTTATATCATTATCAATATTCCATCACGACGTTGACGACGGTCTCCACATAACTTCTTTGTCTCTGCCTCCAGATAGATCTTTTTCGCCTTGGCGCCTCACATAGATCCTCATCACATCTTCTCACACCTCGACAAGGAACATAACTCTTCGATTCTCGTCTGCACAGGTCGTACCATACAAAAAGCCTCCATCAGTTTGGGCGGGTATGGGGTAATGCCTCGATGCTACTATATCCAAATATGAAAGCCTAGCACATGCCGGCGTTAACCTCACCACACAGATAGACATGACCTTTTCATGTCTCTGAACTTATTTGGGGCGAAACTGGAACTCTTCTCTATTCGGTACTGAAAAAAACTCAGTTATGATCAGTAGAAACATTCTTGGTACATATGAATATCACTACCAATAGAAACTGTACCCTCAAACAGCACACTGACACCCTATAATAGCTTCCTGGTATCACTTGTCTAGAGCAGTTTAAAGCGGAATTCAATCTCCGACCTACTACTCACGGCTACAACAAAACCAGATATCCTCATACTCTCAGGCAAGACTTTATGAACCTTTTTTCTCCGTTTTTCAACTTTGTGGGCAAACAACTACGGGACCCGCCTGGACCACGGTACTTCTATCTTGCTATTCAAAAATTACTAAAATTCTCCTGCCACCATTTTATATAAGATATGGATCGCATACTACAGATCCGCCTAAGTCCCTTTCTTGACATCTTAAAGAACTAGGGCCTAGACGCACACGAGTTTCTGGGTCGTCCCATCAACTCCCGTCGCACTCATTTGCCATTTTCCGTTGGCTCTCGGGCCTGGTGTTGAATTCTCTACTTGTTAATCGATAACCACTTCAGGGTGACATTCCGCATCCTACAAATATCTCAAGCGGGTGTTCGTTTTACTCTGACTTACTTCTACGTCTTTGGCTGACCTTTGAACGTAATAAACAGCATCCTTCACATACGATCTGCAAACACATAACCGTCGATATACGTTTCTCTCTATAATAGTGCAAGCCCTCCAACGGAAAAATATGATCACCGGGAAAATCGATTATCAAACACACCTAGTCATATTGCGAACGCGGCAACCATCGAACTCAAATTTACCTTAATACACCGGGCCAACCTACAAATTACCGCATACTGCCTGTTTTATATCACACAATACACTTCTATGGATGTATCGATCAATAAGGCTTCTCAACACATAAACTCAAACCATCACACACTATCACACACACACCTGCACTACTACCAGACAGAGGATTGCTTCTTTTTGGCAATCATGCGCCTGGCTTGCTATCCCGAAACAACATATATCCTATACTATGCATCTTTCTCCTGCGCTAAATAGGGCATCACCGGAATTCCACGGAGTAAGTGAATAACTAACTGATGCGACCTAGGTGATCTGCCACAGTAGATTCAAGTTCCTAGTTAGCCGCGACTCTCTCTCCACTCATCTTTACAATCTTTACAACTTTGCGGCGTGTCGGCTCCAATTAGCCTGGACTCGTTTCTTCCCGGTCTCTCGGACTATCCGTACCGCCAGCATCTGCTTTAACCTGCCCATCCTCCCCTCATAACTTTCTCCTTCCATTCTTTAGTCTAAGATCCTTTGTGGCCAATCTTTTCATTGGACCTTCTTTGTTACATCACATTACAGGCACTTTCTGCTTTACTTTCTTCTGCTCTCTCGACCCAACTCTTCTCTATTTTTTTATCAACTCGTCTCTTATCACGCTCCTCTCCAAATAAGCGGAGTGCCCGGTGTTTAACCCAAATTCTGGGCCATCAGCCAAAAATATTTCTCCATAAGCCATTTCCTTTTCAAACTACTCTTGTAATCACACTAAATATCGTATTCATCCATACATTACCATAAGCCTGATTAGAAAGCTATCATATATTTTGCTTTCCCTGCATCAAATTTTACCTACTACAGACTCTGCTCTGTCGTGACCAAAATAGCTAAATAAATCCTTCGATTTTTATACTTACAAGCTATATACATACTATATATAACTACCTATTAACATAATATATATAATATAGTATCCTTAACCAAGACATAATCTCCCACTGTATGTAACGCAACAATACCCAAATACATAACAGAAAACGACTCCGAGTCGGATTCCTAATGCGGAGACACAACTCAAATACAGGCGGAAAATCCGATTTCACGGGTAACGTTCTCACATTCTTTTACTCGTCCTTAATCAACACTATAAAATATAAGCATAAAATAAAAAAAATATAATAATAAATATACAAAATATCCATTATACACTACTATACAATTATTATCAATACTTAAAAATTTAAATTTAGGGGGTCAATTCGACCTATCAATTGAATCCCAAATATCGTATCGATAGCTGAATGCTACTCACGATATGAATAATCGCAAAATATACGTAAGCTCCTTAACTTACAGAGTCAGATTGATTGTGCTGAGTGACCTACATGATCAAAAAATGACAGATACTAAATGCTTATATACAAAAAACTAATAGTTCCTCCTAACCTATAACTCGCAGTGTAAATATAACAGTAAGCACTGATCCAAAAGGTATACTAATGACAACAAATCGTTCCGGAACGGTCTTCAAAGATAGCTTCACACAACAGCAACCCATTTAACTCTATTAGGGGTACACCCACAACTGTCTCACAACTAGAAACTTCAACTCTTATTCCAGCACCAGGGCCCCACCCAATATACGATGCATACCCATCGACTCACTGACCTAGCAAACGCAATCATCAATGGATTAGTCCCACCCAGCGCTTTAGTAGACCCTCTCAATATAAACAAGATTACCCTACCCAACCATCTCATGGGTCCTATCATTAAAAATAAAGCTCCTGAATTAACCTAGCCATCAAATCTCTTCTTTGGACATCATGCTCCATCCCTCCTTCTTGAAAAATCATAATATACTACCTCATAAGTTTGATCTCATCGGGGAAAAGCAATCAGCTCGGACAGCAGGAGGAGGTTTACTAACTGGGAGGGGACTTCTGGGATCTCCGGGCAAGTAGATTCATGCGACACTGTTTCTCCATCCTCTTCATCCCATCACTACTTAAAATCCTCCAATCAATCCCTGTTGCGGCATCTTTCCTCCACTTATCCGTACCGTCTTTCGCGCGGTTTTCTCTTGGGCTTATCCGGCTCGCTCATCTCTCACCTTTACGCGCTAGCCCCTAACCATATCTCGTCCTCATCCACAATCTGCCTCCGCTTATCCCTAATATCTTGAGACACATCTAGAACACAAATGTATCATTCTGCTCTCAGTCAATCCGTCTCCTGAGCTCGATACTCTATCTCACACTCTTTTCTCTCCATCTTTATCATACTCCCCCTCCTCAAACGCACCTCCACTTAACATAGCAGAGGGCCGTTATTACAACCAAGCCCATACTATGTAAAAGGCTCGGTCAGATACTACATATCTTTTAATCTTGGAAGTTAAATAATTATCTACGTGCTCTAGCTTCCTCTTAAGCCTCATAATATTGCACTACCACACAATCAAATAAAATATACAATTTTCAGCGTCGTCAAATTTACTCGAGCTATATCTATGGCCTTCTCCCCACAATCACTCACTATAAATCTGAAATATCAAATTATTTAAGAAACAGTATATCGGTAATGATATACATGTAACGACACCCCAATTTGGACTGAAGTTTACCCTAAAAACAATAAGGTAATTTCTACTTCATTAATTCAATTTCAATATATAATAAGGTGATATGCTTTTAGAGGGGAAAAGTATTCAGAACGAGCAAACACTAATGATCTGCTCATGGGGCCAGGATCAGCCCCGGTGCGAAGAAAACCAAATTTCGAAAACTATTTCGACGCGTGACATGTGTCAAATTCTTAACGCTTCGCCTTCTTTCAATCAGAAATAAAATAATAATATAATATACAACGACCAATATTAGAATAATATTAAATATATAATAACCATAAAGTGTATATCACTATCTGTTGACTTCTTACCCACATAATTACACAAGTACGCAACATACGAGACTTTTTACATGATATAACAACATATGATGTATCACAGCGAGGCTACACGATATGAATAATCTAAATGAAGGACGCATTTCATTATCTAATCGGGGAGGCAAAAAGCAATGAGAATATCACCGCTCGCCAATGATAAAAATCAAACAAAACAAGCCAGTGATTCTAGACACTGAGATTGCACAGAATGCGTAAACTTGGTCATTGAAAACTGAATGCTGTAATTTTGTTAAATACCGAACTAGCAAACACACTTTAATCTATTCAGGACAACTCAGCAACTCTACAATCTAACGACTACCTACTTCATGGGCAGCCCACAGAAATATCGAAAAAAATACTCTGAGTTTACTCCGAACCATAAAACGGTCTACTACAATGAAGTCCACCTTAGTATACCCTCAAAATAAAATGACTACTTTTGGGGGCAACAAAGATCTCTGAACTAGTTACGACGGTCCGTTTGTACCCGGACGAGATTTACTTCGGAAGTATGGTTAAATTATGTGCAGAGCCTGTCATCAGTTCTCTATGCATATATCTCAAATTAACCTATATCTCAAAAAACATTACTAAATTATTAAATTGAAATCAATAAATGAATCAATGGGCGGAAAAAGAACATCAATAAAAATATATAAAAGAATAAGAAATAGTATTGGCTGCTGGATAAAATAAAACGACATAAAATCAAACAAAATAAATGATATAAACTGTTTTGCAAAAGTTAATCCAAGAGATTCCTTAAAATTCTCCACAAAACAAAATTACTAGAGAAAAGTGAATATTTAAAGATATAAATCTTAAATAAAAATTAGATAAAGATAAAACTGTAACGTAATTGGGCATCATTAAACTTACACTTATATATACGAACAATATAAATAATATATAATATATAATATAAATAACTAATAATAAAGAATAAAAATATAATAATAAATATAAATATAAAATAATAATCATATACCTAAATATAATAACAGAATATAGAAACAAAAATATTAATATACAATAAGATTAGACTTATTAATATCAAAATAACAAAATCAAAATAAAAAATTTTATGTGTAGGTAAACAAACACTGATCCGATCACCACATAAATTATTATGAAAAATACAAATAATCGTAAAAAAAAAAATTCGAAAAATATTAAATTTGTTCTAATGTATAAATAAATTTAAAATATATTTATTAGTTAAATAAAGATATAAATAAATTACAAAATACCTTAACAATAACTCAAATACCTGAACACTACAGTGAATGTAGCTTCTGTACAAAAAGAAAACGTACACAGAACACATCTAACAAACCAAGATATGCAAGCACAATATAATAATAAAGCTACAGTAAGTTAGGCAAAATAATCGAAAATAAACATAATTAAATTAAAAAAATCTTACAATTAACACAAAAATAAACATGGCGAAAAATAGAAAACATATAGATACAGAAACAACATTAGAACTGAGCATTTTAAAGTGAAAATACAGGAACGAATTACAACTTAACAAATTACCAAGCACAACACGCATGTTCCTTGGGAATCAAAAGTAGAGGAACCGAAAATTGACTACATACATAAGAAAAAAATTGGGTAAACTAAACTACCAGGACAGCCATAATAAAACATGGCAAAATTATAGAAGAAAAGTAACAGTATGGGACCAAAATAGAACGAAATTAAATCAGCAGATTATGAAGGACACGCTACAACGGAAAGAATCGAACATTAAACTGCGCGGGAAGGAAAATACAAACGACTGGGAAATCATACCACAATCTTGCCATAAAAAAAACAACAAGTACATTACTTTTAAAAAAAACTTATTTAAAAAATTAATAAAAAAGAAGAATTGGAATATAAATAAAAATAATAAAAAATAAAAGGATTAAGGGTCGGAGCCGCCAATATTTTATAAGATGGAGCGGAGAATCTTAAATTATTTGGAAAAATAATATAATAAACAACAAAACATTCTAAGCATGTAGCAAAATCGTAAGATCATGTGTTCAGAGATGCCTTCAATACAAAGAAATCCGGGGGATCCTAAAAGCGATTTATAATTAAAAATAAAACGACTTTATATATAATATATAAAAAAAATAATATATAAAGAAATTAAAAATAAAATAATATAATATCAACACATCATGTTAATTGCCCCACATAAACATACTAAACGAATGGAGGTACAACAAAACTGGACATACCGGACTATGAAACCAATAGATGCAATAATTAATAAACATTCACATCATTAGTTAATACCAAAAGGCAAGCTTCAACGTTAATGGTTGTAATGGACGAAAATGAAATCTATGATACCTATCGGGGAATGATTACATGGAAGGTAATATTAATAAAAATAAAAAATAATAATTACTAGCCACAACCGTCTGAAATTTATAGAGGTGTCAGTAAGGCAGATGAATTAAAGACTACACATGTAAATGTGAAGACAATTTAGAATAAGAATTTTTAATTTTAAATATTCCGCAATTTATCCACATCGCAATCCACTACCATCGCATTGCATTGTGCAATACTACATCGGCATTCCTAATTATCGCTGCAAACCCATATAAACCTTCAAATTCTCAGAAACCCAGGAAAGAATAAAAAAAACGGAATATGAGATAAGAGCGAAACATCACAAAACAGATGTGAAACACGAGATCTAACGGGGGAATAACGTTTTAATATCGGAACTGTTAACGAAAAGACTATAACAAACGCTCTTCTTCTACTGAACTATCGATTCATTACATAGGCACAATAGGTACCGCCATACTCGGTAAACGGACGAGGTAATAGAACCGAATCTCCTCCCACTAGGACAATTCAGATTCACTAGTCGCAAGTTGGAGAAGCAAGGTCACGAAACCACCGACTAATAATGATGACGGTTGTTGGGAACGTGATGGGTAATGATAGAACGAGAAGAGAAGAGTGCAGAAGGAAACCAGAATCTTGGTACATAGCACTCACAGAGACGTACTGATATGGAAAAGGCAAAGAGGTGGAGCGTGCTTGTGAGTGGAGAAATACTATGAGAACTGTTGATGGACCAAAGAATTTGAACTGTCCTCGAAAAATGAACTAAAAAGACGCTCCCTCTTAATTCACTAGTGAGGAAAATCAACAGTATTGGATTTGTTAACAGACGCAGATGGGAAGTAAACTGTGGGACACAGTATTACAAGCAAAAGCCGAAGATACTGAATGTGAGATACCATGAGTAAGAAACATGGGGGGAAATCATAGTGGCTATACACACGGGACGTGATAAGAAGGGGAATAAGCTAAGAGAAATACGCTTAAAATAAAGGAACCGGATGTTCGTAAGACCCTGTGATCACTGAGAGAACAAAAGAACCTTGGCGGAGGAACAGAAGGCGAACCATGTAAGTGAAGGACTGGATTACAGGAGACATGTTGATTCGAAGTAATCATGTAGTTGTGTATTGACCCATAGTAGCAACCGTAATAGATCCATGGGAATGGAATTGTGAAAAAACCTCAAAATCGGGGTTCTTCATTCGGCTCATTGCTGAAAAGGTCATCTAAAATTCATACCTGAATTGGGGAAGTCGTAGGGGGACGGTGGAATAACACAGAGCTCTGCAGCTCATCCATTCTGTCGCTTCTCTCAGTAAAGAATCTTCGGCACTCAGGTCGATAAGATTGCGAAAGGTATTTTGGTATACTTCACCAGTAAGTGGGAAAATGGACTCGAATCGGTTGGGGTTGGCAATATACCAACGTCTACAAGGAAGTACACCGTTAGCCATTAACTGCTGTAAAAAAATGGCTCCACCGGCTTAAACTCGAATATGCTATGACCGGCCAAGATAACTTTTTAGGCAATTTTCTGCCACACGACGCAAAGGTCAAAGAGTTCACACACTCCTTCCAATATGAGGAAACAACAGAATATTCACAGAAGATAATGTGCCTCTCAAATAAAGTCGAAGTGAAAAACAAACCGAAGAGAACTATGTTGCGTTTATGTAAATAAAAAGAAGAAGAACATTCCCCACACCCTAGGATTCAAGCAAAATAAATCGAATAATACCTTCTGTTAAGCGCCCACACGAAACCCATTGCTACGTACGTAAGCGAGATTATCTGATGTAGATCTAAGACATGAAAAGACCTCTAGAAGAAATCAACTCTGCACCGGGTTTATCGGTGAGAATCGATCGGAATTGGAAAGATGATTGATTCAACAATCTTAGAGAACTGCAAGAACACACCACACACCACTTGTTGATAAGAACAGGACAAAACAAACACACAAACACACTGAAAAGTGCAAAGACAGATACAGATTGAAAGATGAACTTTGAGGAAAGTATCAAGTCCATTGCGCAAAAGTCGAAAGGCATTACCATGAAATTACATCGAGTTCCATAAAGAATAGAAAATTTTTTTCCTTTGGCATATGAAACAGCACTTGACGAGAGACCACCCCATTTCACGCGTTCAATCTATAATAAGCGAATTTTGTCCGATAACACAAGAAAATGAAGACCTAAAACTATATGCAACATAAATAGTCAGTAGAGATAAGAGTACACGCACCCTGATTAGTTTGTGCAAGAGACCATTTTCGATACTAGCGTGATCGATGCTTACATATTTATGTACTGACCAACAACCTTGAAATAATTCCTTAACTAAGCCCAATGATCAAACTTTAGATCGTATACTGATTATCAGGATGTTAGTTAGCGATATCGGGAATGTATGAACCATATTACTGTTAACTCGGGGTTTGTGACGAGTGTCACCACAAGGATTAACACTGTGGCGCACTAATCCTGTAGCTATTATACTTCTCATGTTGTCCCGCCACAATCTGGGACCGCTATGTGTCACAGATGGCCGATTAATGATTTTAATTATCAGAAAAACAATAACCAGCAAAGTAATACCGAAGAGAAGTTCCAATATAATGCGAATTCTCCAATATTCTCGGGAAGAGAACATATCGGTGGTTGAAGTTTCATCCACCTTGAACCGTATTTAGACTTACAACATCCTGTCAATTCGAAATTTCTTTTATCCCTTCAGTAAAGCAACTAATTGCTTCATCCACAGCTTGGCGAGGATAAAAAGTTACAACTAGTCACTTCAAGGTCGCCCATATACGCATCACTCACCAAAACTCACTGCCCACTAACCGCAAGGGCAACAACATTTCGAGGCTGGTGGTTCAAATTTACGCAAACAATCAGGTGGATCCACCTCCCTGGCAAAGATTATGCAGACCACCAGTATCAAATCAAATTAGAAAAAGCCATAATAATCATTACCCGGACTGCACTATCGACAAATATACTCTGCACTGTTATGGTCACCGCTTGTTTTGCCTGCCTAACACATGACACGTATCCAACAAGCAGCTTACAGCGAGGAACCAACCACTTGATGCTAGTGGTCTGTATTAGGGAACAGACCCACCACTGACTACATACATGGAAATAAGAGAGTCTATCTATACTAATCACTACTATACTACATATCTAACTCTGGAGTCGCAACAAGCTGACGTTAAACAGCCTCACTGGGGGCTCATTCCGTGTACCCTCAGTTAAATCTCCACTGCGCTTCAGTAAAGACCCTGCATTGGCCCAGATTCTGTACACATCGCAAAAGAGAAACTCAATCGGCTCTGAATACAAATGTGTTAGTGCGGTGTTACGTAAATAGAGGAGAGTCCGCAGTGGGAATTATGTTAGATGGTTGACCAGAGGCCTGTGGTGCTGTGTTTTGTGTAGGCGACCTCGTGTCTTTGT
This sequence comes from Trachelipus rathkii, assembly GCA_015478945.1. Classification (NCBI taxonomy): domain Eukaryota; kingdom Metazoa; phylum Arthropoda; class Malacostraca; order Isopoda; family Trachelipodidae; genus Trachelipus; species Trachelipus rathkii. Next base: position 14,568 of record JABUQX010038829.1, read on the forward strand.
ACATTGCGCGTTTGGTGCATCTGTGCATTTAACAATGTCCGGCATGTGGCCCTGCAAAATGACCACACTACAGAATTTAATTGCGTGTTGCTGCGTGTATCTTAAGGATCTACATTCATGGACACATCCCTCTATCTGCATACAGAGGAACATCCAAGAACTGTACTACATTCATACATCCACTGCCCAACGATTCACACGTAATACACAAACGAGGTGTTTCTGTTAGTATTCGTGTGTGATGGTCGGCATCGTAGTTTTGGTCCTGATTTCGTCTGTTATTTGGATAAGATCAAGTGGTATTGTTCGTGATAATTTTGTTTGGCAGGACTTGTTGTTTTGAAGATTGTGATTGTATTTGGGAATTGTAAACAAAACACTGACCACCCTGGATGAAACAATCTACTAAAGTCGTCCAGTTGTTTAGGGTTGA